>NW_023591078.1:675128-723951 GCF_014843425.1 Jatropha curcas | reverse complement strand
AGGACCAATTGAAACAGCTGCGATTTTTTGTGGCCAAGACTTGTTTAAACTTTGCGCTGAAATTAATTTTATCACAGTCATGATCGGTATCTCGTTTAGTGATCATGTCGCCATGTCACACTACGCAGAATCTCTTATGAGGTATCTTCCTTTAGCGCAGAATTAACGACCATGGTATTTCTAGGCAAGCGAGAGGCAAGGCAGTTCAACATTGTCATATTCTGCGTTCACTGCTGAGTTTGAATTGAGCTGTAGTTTCTTTGTTTTTTTGAGCTTCCAACTGACAAAATTACTTGGTGCCCAAATCGAAAATATTAAGTATTTTCCAGAAGTGCTTCCGCTGAAAGTCTCAATACAGCCACTCGGGTTTTCCAAATGCGAGGATCACAGGTAACCAACCAGTTTCAATTCTCTCCCTGCAATCTGCTTGCGAGAGAACAATCCCAAATGGTGCCTGGTTCTACTAATTTTATATACCTTTGACCAAACCCTTCTTGGCAGCTGTATACGTGGGTTTCCCTAGGTGATATGCATGAACTAGGAGCAAAGACACTCTATAAGACAAAATTGCAGGAATGTGGCAAGAGATCCTGCTAGCTGTATTAGGTATCCTAGTAAGACTACACAAAATTAATTATTTTCTTACTAGAAGGCTCTGCTGGCTTACTCTTCTTTCAGCAATTTTCATCCTTGCTTAGCTTTGATAAGGCCCAGTAGAAATCGTGGAGTGCCTTACAGGTTTGCATCTTTGCAATTTTTAAATGCCCTGTATAACAATATTCAGATAATGTATTTTCTTTCTGCTTTTTGACTATTAATATAAAAAAACCCAAAGTCATTAGTTTGCAGGCACCTCTCAATCCCAATGAAAGTTATTTCTGATTCCAAGATCAGTCGATCTCAAAGACTTTCTCCATTTCAATTCTTGGAACTTTTGAACTCGAGGATTCAACGTTTGCTAACCTTGTCACAAAGCATGATCATCACTACATAAAATTGTGAGAACTCAACTAAAACCTAGAGGAGGAGAACTCACATCATGCGTTGTCCATTTCTTACATACAAGGGTAGCTTCATCTTTGACTTTTCGTGCTAACAATGCCCAAGTTTTTTGGGACAGATGACGATGATTTGTCCATTTCTTTCAATTACCAAGAGCCTCTTGGACGCTTGTTTTAAGGCCATACATGAAGTCTTCTTATCTTAGAAGACTACATTTACTTGATCCTCTTTACAGGATTAAAAAACCATCAGGTTGCTCTACAAAATCATCTTCATTTGAGCGAAACTCCATTTCTACAGAAAAATGCTGATTTGAACTCAGATCAATTGGAGTTGAATATGCCTGCAATTGGCTGAAAGCAGCAAAAGCATAGAAGCGAGTGTTGATTCGTGTCATACCTTTGCTAACTGGATGCAAAGTTTCTTGTAAATCCACCCAATAATTCTGTGCATTACTCTCCCTTCAACACCAATCCTTGGCATTTTTACGCTCTACAGAACTGAACCATCAGAATTAAATTTGGTCTTAAAGACCCACTTTACACAATCACTTGCGATTTGCTGAGCTATCAATCTCAGCTGCATTTTAAATGTTCCTCATTCTTGTTGATAACATTTATTTTCTAATTCAGCTTGTCATAAGCCATCTACCTCCATGCTTTTAAATTCTTTGTGAAAGTTTTTATCATCGTAGCTTGCTATGTTCACTTTGACAACCTAAGCTACACCTTTTCATTAAAACGTCTTTCTCATATTAGGACTTTGGTTTACATTCTTCAACGCGGTAGTCATTCCACCAATCAATTTCTCGCTAACTTAAAAGGGCTTGTAGCGTTTGAACTTTCTAGAAAAGTAGCTATTAGCTTGAGTATCCTTTTAGTTCTCACCAACACCAAACCAAGGGCTAGTCCTTCTATCAAATTTACATCTCTGCTCAAGAATTATTTTTTCAGTTTTTTATAAGCAGAAAAATTCTGTACCTTTACAACGAAATGATTCATAGCCAAGAAATGCCTTTTTCAGGTCCTGTTGTCTATGCGTCATAGCTTTTTTTTTGATTCAGAGATCTTGATAATAAACATTATACACCCAACAGATTCTTGATGGTGGAATTGTATTCTGTGTCATGGTTGTGTGTCATAGCGCGGAACAGCTTCAAATATAGGAGTGTCTCATGTCTTGCAAAGCTTTTGTTGGGAAGGTGCTATTTAATATAGACATATTGTAATTTAGACGTCACTTTGCCACAGTAATTGGTTTCGAACGTTTCATCGGTGTTTCTTCAAAGTATAAATAGACCACCTCTGGCCATCGGTACACGTTAGGCTGTCCTTGAGTTCTTTCTTACCTATTCAGACACCCCATTTTGTGTGCTGTGGAGTGTAAAGGTACAGCTCAATTGATAGTTCAAAGGTGCCTTGTTGCAACTTTTAACAAGAATTCAGCAAAGGCTGGCGAGTTACAGCATATATAGAGAAGTACTCCACCATTGTCACGACTTCAAAGCTTGGAGGATTTTTACAGATTTATATTTGATTCTTCTGGGACTAAAGCTTTAAATTTGTTTTCTCAAAACCACATCAAAGCACTTCACTTCTTGAGTTTAATGAAATAAAACCCAACACATCCTCTTTGGCTGCCAAATATGCTCGATTTCAATAAAATACGGAGAAAATAATTGTTACCACTTAGGATCTTTGGTTTGTCATCGACCAACACATCAGTGTGGACGAGTTGAAGTTTTTGATTTTGCTCTCCATGCCTGAATTTGTTTTGAGAAATGGAGATAGCGTTCCGGAATCTGACTGTCCCATTGCTTGGAACAGATTCACATAACTTGGAGTATCATACGCGAAATTCAGGTCTTCATCATCTTCCACCAGACCCTTCTTGTTCATTTCAGCAATTGTTCTTTGACTTGAAATGTCCCTACGCCGTTTTTTCGCCAGTACGAAGTTTTGTAAATTGCAACTGTGAAGCACTATCGTGATTTATTTGCATTTCATTCAGATGCTTTCCTCCCAATTTTACACTATACAAACTTCTATTTTCCATCGTATTCACTAAATAATATTTAATCTCCAAGACTAGGAATCAAAAATTCACAATGGCATTTGTCATCGCTTAAAAAGTTAATGGGTGAATATTTTTTTTCAAGCATAATTTTGGTGGCCCATTTACTACTTAGCAAACTTTTGGCTAATTTCAGGTATTACAACTTAAAATCTGGAATGGGTTTTGATACCCTGAATTTTTGTTAAGACGGCCACTAATCTCTTCCTTTGACTTCTAGGAATTCTTCCATTTTGTACCCACCTTTACTTTGGATTTGTAGGTAATCATCAAGAGTCCTGAACCATCTCTGTGCATCATTGCACAGTGATGAGTGCAGCACTGTCAGATTAACAGACCTAATATTGCATTTTTGCAGAGAATCATGCAATCATTTGTAGAATGTGCAAGAATAAAGTCTCTTTGCAAAAAGTAAATGAGCTCTCCTGCATTAAGGTGCATTATTTTTTTCGTTGTATTGAGCTTGAGAGTTTTTTTTGCAGGCCTTTTTCGGTTTTTTGGATTTCGCAGACTTTTTTGGAAGTACATAACTCCAAGTTCTTGTTCTTATTATTGGGACTCGGCCACACTACAGCATCAGGTCTCCACCAGCAATATCTTTCTCAAGATTTTGTGTTGTTCTTTGCATGTGTTTTTTGCAAGAGAAACAGTTTCTTTGACCCTTCACTTGCTAATTTTCGCACCATCGGCGTGGCTTTGCGCCTTGATATTTGTTCCTGGTTCTGGGATGATCTGCTTTCCCTTAATAAGAGTTTTTGCTTGTTTGGCAATAGAGAAAAGCTGTTCCTTGGGGCAAGTTGATATTTTCTCTCCACTGCCTCAATATTCCCTATCTTTGACTCTTGCGCTTGATTTGTTGCACTTCATTTTAGTTTTTTACCTAAATGAAATCCGTAACTTAAGGTCCTTGGCACTCTTCAACGCACGCTAAGAATCTTGGATTCAAAACTCTCTGGAAGAGTCACAAGAACCTTTCTCACAATTCTTGTATCTGAGAAATTCTTCACCAAGCAATCTTATTGCTTTATCTAAGGCAATGCAAACGAATTCGAATCGGCATACTTACTGATTGTTTCATCCGTCCACATGTTCAACGACTTCAAAATTCCTTCTATTTCAAGTTCAATACCACTATGCATTTGGAGCGTGTTCTATTCACTGGCTCTTGGTATTCCTTCTTCAATCCTGTCCGCCATACTCTCCTTTTGCAAGATTTTGCAAGTCGCATAAATTCGGTTAAGAACACAGAATTGCTACTGAATTTTTTGATATAACCTGACTTGGCTCTTAGATTTCTTTGCTTTTTCTATTTCACTGTTGGATTTGATTTTTGTGGCTAAGGTGGGGTTTGCTGGTAGCAGAAGGAATTGGTTTTCACTCCTCTGTGTTACAGATTCCCAGAGATCAAAGGCTTCCAAGAAAGCCTTGCATGTTCACGCTGACCAAAATAGTATGTGATAATTTTGACCAGGGTTAAGATGATTAGGCCGGGTTTTGAAAGTAATTGGCCTTTGCTGGAGTTGCTGCCATTCTCTTGGAGTTTTGGATTAAAAAAAATCTTGGTTAGTAGCATTGGTTCCACTGTTAAGATAAACTGCTCCTCGAATACCAAAATCTTGTTTAAAACAAACATATATATTTGTGAGACATTTACAGATTAAATCTTATGAGTTGATTAGCAAGAGATTCCGCATATCATTTCCATTTTGCAAAGGATATACTGCACTCTGAATTTATACATTAGAATGGAAATAACAAACTATCCTATTTTATGAAGTCCGACATCATAAGAGTGATATAAACTTCAATAATCAAATCTGCAGGGCTAATTGGAGCTAAAAAAAGGCTCACTTTTCAACTTAAGCCACTAACTCACCATTCTGATGCTGTAAAAAAAAAGAATTAACAGAAAAATATTAACTAGTATGATCGTGAATTTCATCGTGAAAATGCCAGAAATTTAACACTTTTAAGTGATCCTGCTAGCTTTCATGTCTTATCTTGGTCTTGACAGCTCATTTCCTCAACCATTTTACATCCCTCTGCTAGAAAAATTCAAGAAATCCTCTCTTACACCTATCAATTCTTAGAAATTTTTCTCCTTTGCCAATTATCTAGACATCTCCTCCATCACACAAATTTAGCGAGATCAAATCCCCATCCACAGAATTGGCACTTTGTAGGCACAAATACATGGAGATGAAGTTACAAATAATCAATCAAATAGGTCAACTAGGGATAAACATCAAGCAATAAGATTTTTTTAGCAACATTCTTTTAACGATTTAATATACATCAACAAAATAAAAAATGTTTTTGAATCTGTTTTAAATCTGATGTAGAAAGGTTAAAGAAACTTGAGGGACCTTTCTTCTGTCAGACAAATTATGGATGTCATAATCAAGATACATCAGGGTGTTGCTCACAGCAGAAAGTCCATGTGCGGTCAAGGAAGAATGAAACGCCAAGAAGAATGAGCTTCAACGGGAGTCAGGTCTGTTTCTTTTCCAAGAGAATGAGCTTCAAGGGAGTGGTCTGTTCTTGAGTGAGCAAGGACTGTGTGTCCTTGAGAGACGAGAGTCTTGGCAAGGAATTGACCGTAGTTGCCAAATCCAATTATGGCTATTTTGAGGAGGTGGGAATTGGAGGATAGCATTTGGGTCGGGCATAATGAGTTCGGTTTGGGTGTTGCCGTAGCTGTAGCAGTGGCGGTGGGGGAGATGGATCGGATGCGGAGAGAAAGAAATGAATGGGTGGATGTGAGAAGCAGAGATTGCGGTGGTGACGGCTTGCGAGGATAGAATGCAGATAGAGAAGGGAAAGAGGGTTTTGGGAAGGGAAAGAGGGTTTTGGAGGTAGACGATGGAGAAAGGAAAGAGAGAGCATGATCGTCTCAAGAGAGAGAGGGAGGGACGAAATACAAAACGACGACTTTGGTCTTGAAATGACGACGAAAAGGTCAGAACTTGGTCTGACAAATTTTTCCTTGAATCTTTCTACAATGTGACGGAAGAGCAGTTGCCGTTCATGAACATGAAAGATTGCGTCACGTGGTTGGTAACGAATGTTGAGTTTGATTATGATAGTTGATGAGGAGTTGGACATTTAACCAGAAATTAGTGTACTGTTTGCATGTGAATGATCAATTATGAACGAGGAAAATGGAAATGGTTTATTAATTAATCATTTTCCACATGCTGATATTTCTGGAACAGGATGCCAGTCGCACTCTCAGCTACCTGACAGTTAGCCAGAAACGTGAAATGTTTGATCTCATTTTCGCATGTTGTCCTTTACTGTTCATATGTTTTACTTTCTGCTTCTAATTATCAACCTCTTCAAAGCACTTGTCGTATTCTGAATGGCACACTTCTAAATTCTGCTAATTATCAACAGGGAGCCGAGCCTATATAAATGTTTTACTTTCTGCTTTTAATTGATAAACCTCTTCAAAGCACTTGTTTCGTATTCTGTAATGGCAAAACACTTCCTAAATTCTGCTAATCTATAAAACAGGGAGCCGAGCCATGGTTTATTAATTAATCATTTTCCACATGCTGATATTTCTGGAACAGGATGCCAGTCGCACTCTCAGCTACCTGACAGTTAGCCAGAAACGTGAAATGTTTGATCTCATTTTCGCATGTTGTCCTTTACTGTTCATATGTTTTACTTTCTGCTTCTAATTATCAACCTCTTCAAAGCACTTGTCGTATTCTGAATGGCACACTTCTAAATTCTGCTAATTATCAACAGGGAGCCGAGCCTATTGATATGGCACACTCAACCCAGTTTTAGCCTAAGCCAAGTTCAAAAGAATTGTATAACAAAATGGAAAAGATTAACTGGTACTTTCTAGAAAAAGCAATACTGCACTTCTTCACCATTTATCACCATTACGATGGATCCTCATTGACATCAAAATCCTCTAAAAGGGGAAAATTTTCCCCACCATTCAACAACATGACAGACAAAATTCAAGAGTCAACATGAACTATGAACTACATATTCTTTGATTGCCAAATTATAACAAGGATATATAACGAACCAGAAACTATCAGAAATGGCGGACCCTTTTTGTCTTGCTTGTCTCATAGTCCATATCTTTATAATATCTTGAAAAGCAGGCCTCCATGTGTAGCAAAGAATGGAGCGAAAACAAGCGATTCAACTGCCATAAGTTTGATAAGGATGTTTAGTGATGGTCCAGATGTATCCTTCAATGGGTCTCCAATGGTATCCCCAATAACAGCTGCTTTGTGTGGATCTGAGCCTTTAGGACCAAGAGTTCTTGCATGCTCAGAGGCACCAGCCTATCACCCGACAAGAAAACTCGATGAATTCCATATCATAAACTATGAATTTAAGAAACATATTCAAAATGAAGAAGAAAAAAAATCCATCAGATATCCACCTCAATGTACTTCTTGGCATTGTCCCAGGCGCCACCAGTGTTAGATGCAGAGATGGCAATCTGTAGTATACAGAGAACAGAAAAAAATGGTCAGGATATAGATGGTCAGGATATAGCAACACCCTAAAGTCCAGAAGTTAATATAGAAGATGCTGTTGCGATGGCCACTATACTGCTATTACATGCCAATTAATGTCAGGCAACTGCCCTGACATACCTGTACACCAGATACAAGTGATCCTGCTAGAACACCAGACAGAGTTTCGACACCGAAAAGTATTCCAACAATAAGGGGGGTGAGCATAACGAGTGCACCAGGTGGGATCATTTCTTTGATGGAAGCATCAGTGGAAATCTTAACACAGGTAGCATAATCAGGCTTGGCAGTGCCCTCCATCAGACCAGGGATGGTGTTGAATTGCCTGCGAACTTCCTCAACCATCTTTAGAGCTGCACTTCCCACACTCTTCATCGTCATGGCAGAAAACCAGTAAGGAAGCATAGCACCCACGATCAATCCAATAAATACTTTTGGTGTCAACACATCTACTGTTGAAATTGCTGCACGACTAACAAAGGCACCAAAAAGAGCAAGAGACACGAGAGCTGCAGAACCAATGGCAAAACCCTGGAAAGGGTAGCAGAAAAGATATATTACAGTTAAGAAAGCTTTAGGTAAAACGTTTCATGCATCAGTGCAAAAATATTAGAAACTACGCAACTTCTCAACCAGATTACCAAACTACCAAAAGGATCGACCTCTAGATAAGCGATATATGTGTGAAAAGCAAAGTTATACATAGAATGTTATTAATTATTCTCATTCTGAATGATTCATTTGGAAAAAGGAAATCAATTTCTAACTGGTGCAATAATAAACTGAAAATATAACGAAAACCCATTATCATTCATTTTCCCATAAAGAAAATCCATTTTCTTAGTCGTGTGTCCATTGAATCATGGTTCAATTGAAAGTTTGGAGAACCTACTCACTAAGACATCAATACAGATATAGCACAAGATTTGCATTTTGACATCATAAGTAAAAGTAGCAAAGATATTGCAAAGATGCAGATATTAACAAGTGCAAAGGAAGTAGCTAAGGCTCAAGTCAAAGAAATTAGCAAACCTTCCCAATAGCAGCAGTGGTGTTTCCTGCAGCATCGAGGGCATCAGTCCTCTCTCGGATTCTGTGGCTCATTCCAGCCATCTCAGCAATCCCTCCAGCATTATCACTAATGGGACCATAAGCATCAATTGCCAATCCAGTGGCAATGGTGCTCAGCATTCCAAGGGCAGCTACTGCAATACCATACATAGCAGCAAAGGTGAAACTGACAAAAATGCTAACTGCAATGGCAAAAATAGGAATGATGACAGATTTATATCCCAATGCAAGGCCAAAAATAACATTAGTGGCAGCTCCAGTTCGACAGGAATCAGCAACATCTTGCACAGGACTGCAAATATATTGCAAAAAGAGATAATTAAATTAATAGTTAAATTAATTTATATCAATATTTCAAAAAAAATATAATGAAGAAAAAAATAAAAAGAAATATTAGTTCCGAAGCTAACCTGTATGCATTGCTGGTGTAATACTCAGTTACAAAACCAATAATAAGCCCAGCCCAGAGACCAACAGCAACACACAAGAAAAGTTGCCTGCAAATAGAATTCAATGACAATATTAGCAAATTATGCTAGAAAGTGCAACCTAATTAAACAGAAAAAATATGAAAGACCTTACCAGTTCTTTACATCTTTCTGGGTCCCAAAATTGAAGATGGTGAAAGAAGATGGAAGAGCAATCCAACTAACAGCGGCAATTCCAAGAGTCATTAGAACAGTCGAAATAATGAGCTGCTTCTTCAAAGCTGGCTCAATTTCCTTTACAGCCTTGATCTCAAAGAAATCAGTTGCAAATAAAGTAGTCAGCAAGCAGACAAGGATACCCACAGAACTGATGATAAGAGGATATAGCATTGGAGTCAACTCGTGATTAATTCCAAAAGAGGAAATGGAAGCAACAACTAGGGCAGCACAAGAAGACTCTGCATACGAGCCAAAAAGGTCAGATCCCATACCAGCTATATCCCCAACATTATCACCAACATTGTCAGCAATCACCTGAAAACAAAGAACAATTACAGACAGCCTCCAACCAGAAATAAATTCATTTCTCAAGATACAAAATCATTTCCAAACAGGGGAAGTTCCTTACAGCTGGATTCCGAGGGTCATCCTCAGGGATGTTCCTTTCCACCTTGCCAACAAGATCAGCACCAACATCAGCAGCTTTGGTGTAGATGCCTCCCCCAACTCTGCCAAAGAGGGCCATGGAAGATCCTCCAAGACCATAACCAGTTATAGCCTCGAAAAGGCCAGCCCAGTCGTCGCCATAGTACAGCTTAAAGAGGTTGATGGCAATGAAAAGCACCAAAAGACCATTTGCAGCAAGGAGAAAGCCCATGACAGCACCAGATCGAAATGCAGTGATAAAAGCCTTCCCAACTCCTTTCCTTGCCTCAAGGGTGGTTCTAGCATTTGCATAAGTAGCAATTTTCATCCCAAGGAAACCAGAAACCACAGAAGTGACAGCACCAAGCAAGAAGGATACAGTGCTAAAGGCAGCAGTGGCAAGAGCAGGCTTGCACAGCTTCAATGGGTTATAGGTGCAAGGCTGACTCTTGGTGCTGAATCCCTCAACAGAGCCAAGAAATAGGAAAATAAGGATTGCAAAAGCAACCATGAAAATTCCAACATACTGATATTCAGTAAAAAGGAAGGAGGTTGCTCCTGTGAAATCAAAAAACTATATTACCAAATAACAAAGGTGCCTCATCAATAATATTTATTGAACATTATTGACACAACACAAGATGAGCATATGAAATGATATATACCATCTAATTGGAAAAAGGTATCAACAAGGAAAGAATAACAAGTCAATTATTCAATACAAATTACATTCCACTTTTCAGAAACAAGGTAGTATGTAAATTACATTCCCGTTATGTATTATATGGAGCAAAAAATTTATTTGTAAAATTTATATTTAACAAAAAAATTACTAATGTGAACTTTTAAACTAAATATTCCTAATTATAAAATATTATCTTTGTTCATTATATATTTGTACATGAGTTATCATTGAAACACAAATATGAAGGCAAATTAAAAGGACCCTTAACTAATCATGTATGGTCCAGAAAAGATATTTATTAAATACAAATTAAGAAAACGGATTATCTAAATATCTTATTTCATATCATATCTTAATTATAAACTGAAAGTTCCTCTTTCTTTTTTTTCTTTCACCTGAAAAAAAAATGGTATATGTGATAAATCTTCACACTGTAAAGTGCAAACTACAAACATCATAAAGAGGAAATTTAGCCACCAAAAACATTTTCAGGTAGATTCTATCAGCCAGAATTTGAGTCAATCAACAATCCCTATTCTAGATTGTTTAAGGTCAAAAGAATTGGCTTCAAAAGCTGAAATCTGACATCTGTAATATTGTTTGGGAACTCATCAGATCCCAGGAGAGGGAAGCAGTGACCAGATCTAGCACGATTTTAACAAAGCTATAAAGACATAAACTTTAACAGCTAGTAGATATATAGTGTTGACAGCACATGAAAACTTGGAGCATAGATTACCAGGGCAGGGAACATCACAATAACGATTCCAATTATGACAAAACGTCCAAAGCTTTTTACTTCACTACTCATATCCATGTGCTTTCACTAAAATAAACATAAGCATAAAACAACAAAAGAACTTCTCATATTTCAATTATATTACAAATCTCAAAAAATAAATAAATAAATAAATAAATTACAAAATAAAATAATCAGGACACGCAGGATCCAAAATTACTTTCTGAAATTGTTTAAGCACACACTCCAATTGTAGTAGTAACTTTAACAAGAAGAGCTCGGAACGACAACAACAACAGATACACATAATTGAAAACCAATTTGACAACAAATTCACTTATTTATAGACACAAGCTAAGAAAAACATATATAAACGGAGACGCCATCGCTATTTCCATGATTTCAAAAAAAAAAAAAAAAAAAAAAAAAATATTTTTTCGGCCCTTTTGAGATTGAAATATAATCTCCATGCTTCAGAATTTCCGGAAAGATAAATAGAAAAATTGAAGGATTTGTGGTGGCAGTTTTTGGACGAATGCATGCGTTGTTGACTGAAGCAACCAGTGGAAAAATTAGAGAAGATGACATTTATGAATATGAATAATCGAAGGGTTTTAGAGAGAGTTTTGCAAATTGCAAGCCATGGAAATTTCTTTCTGTCAAGTGGGTGTCATATTTAGACGACTTAACGTAAGATTGAGAGGAAGGGTTGCAATCTTGGACAGTAGCTTCACCTAAATTCTTCAATAATTGACCCCATCTCATTAATTATTAATAATACTTTATATTTCATTTCATAGCTCAACAAATCTTACAGTTTTCGTAAAATAGTTGCAGGATTTGCAGGGCTAGGAATACAACTAAACGCGGTGTTAAATGTGAAAAGGTTGTAAGTAGAGGAGAAGAACCTGCTGGCTTCACCCTTTGCAATCATGAAGGACAGATGGGCTCCAGATCAATTTTATAATATATAATATGAAAATTTGTCCTATAAATTTTTGAATTTATATCTTAAAATAGTTTTTTTTTTTTTTTTAAATTTTGCCCTTCTAATCTTTGATAAATTTTTTTCCCTAATTAGTGTTTAATCCCAAGTCTTGTCAACATCATTTCAAAATTTAAATTCAACTCGTCTCAATAAATGAGTTCAAGCATAGCTCATTAGATTAAATTTACAAGCAACATCAAATGATTTTTTAAAAAATTGAATTTAGAATAGCTCACAAGCCATTTTAACTCCTTCTACGGCCTTAATCAGAAGTTATCAATTAATAATTTCTCCTTGGTATAATAAAACTTTTCATATAAAAAATTACAAGTTTGACCGGTTGATATATACGTAGCCCATGGTTTGTAGAATGTGTGGCTTTCGTGGGCTAAACTCAAGACTCAAGAGTTGCAATAATTGCAGGTTCCATATATAACCGCGTCAACCCAAAATATATTTCTATATATGTTTGCAAATGATTTTGCTTTGCATGCAAGACAACATCAAACCAGTATCATATATTAAAACCGTGGCTCCTACTATATAGTATTAGTTATAACACTCCACAAATTCCTTTATTCAGTTTATTAATTAATTCATTCGATCTATTAATACGTGCAGCCAGATTATGCAGTTTATACACTATAATCTATATTATTAATTAGAATATGATTATCAATATTATTTAAAATAAAAGAAGAAAAAGAAAAAGAAAGGGAGAGACTTGTTTTCATTTTCATTTTTATTTTTTTCCTATATATATATAAATAGATACACATGAAGCAACAAACGTATGTAGGCCAGTGTGCAGCAAGTAAAAAGAAACGCAAAACACTTTACAACAGTTTCCTTTTCTTTGGGTTAAAGAAATAAAAACAGCTTCCCATTACCCAATCATACAAGAAAACCAACTAAGACAACAAAAAATCATCTCATGTTTTCTTTTTTAATTTTTATTTTTATAACAAAAATAAGATTTTAAGTACTTTTGGAGCCAAGCAAAAATCCCAATTGGATAGCTAGCATTAGCTTGTTGTGAACTGTGAAGCATGATTCATATATTAAAAAAAAAAAATGGGACACAACAGAACACAAGTCATTATCTAATTAATTAATTAAATTTGTTTACATAAAATAAAATATAATTTAAAAATAAAGGACAACTTGCAGCAAGTAACCCGGTTCCTGTTATGATCAATCATAGTTACGTTTACCCTACTATATATGTATATATATATACATGAAGAACGCTACATTTATTTCCATCCTCCATCTCTCTCCTCCTGCGTACTCCTCTCTCTCTCTCTCTCTCTCTCTCTCTCTCTCTTTAAAAGACTGAAACTCTTTGAAGCCTTAGCTTTGAGAATCAAATGGGAGCTCTTGATTCTCTCTCAGATTACCTCTCTGATTTATTCACCATCACAAGTAAAAAGAGGAAGCGAAAGCCAATGCAGGTGAACTCTTACACCAAATCTCTCTCTGTAATTATATATTTGCTTCTTTGATTATTTTCTAATTGTTCTTTTTTCTTTGTTTTTATACAGACGGTTGATATCAAAGTGAAAATGGACTGTGATGGTTGTGAAAGGAGAGTCAGAAATTCTGTTTCGCACATGAAAGGTATAACTTAATTAATTATTGCGTTCTTTTCTCTCTTCGTTCTTCAATCTTGCTAGTAAATTGGCCACCAAAACCTATTCTTGATTAGACGATTCAAAGGAAAAGTCTCTTCTTTTCAAGAGAATCTGTTTCTTTATCAACTTTCTGTATTTGTGTATTTTTCTTTCTGGGAATTATAGCTATTGGCATGCCATGCATATGTAGCCAAAAAAAGAAAATGTCATTAAATAATAAATAATCAGTCAAAGAAGATCAGAAATTTTTTGGCTTCTTTGTATTGGGAACAGGAAGAGTACAACACCTAATAGGAGTTGACTCTGTTTTTTTTCATTGAAGTACTCTTCAAAAATCTGCCATCATAAATTTTCTGCTCCCATAAATATTGCTATTTGCACTGTTCCACACACCCTTTTGCTACTTCATTTACTTTTCCAGATAATTACAAATTTTTACCAGAGTTTAAATTTATGATTTCATCTTTCACAATTACAATTGTATACATAAATCATTTTAACTCGATGCATGGTAATTCAGTCAAAGTTTATCAACTTAATTTAGGCAAAAATTTTGGAACAAGCAAAAGTACAGCTTTGAATAGCAAATATATTCCTAGAAGCAATATTAACAGGAAAAAGACATCATTTCCATCCACTAATTAGAATTGCAGCTGCTGAAGCTAGTCTATTACCACAATAAATGAAGCCAACCAAACACAACCTTATAACTTAAGGCTGTAAATGAACCAACAAGCTATCCTCTAACTAGCTATATGTGCTACTAATACTAGTCATTAATGTTCTTATACGTATTTACTTACCGTAGCTTATTTGTTTTTGGCTATTTAATTAGGTGTGAAGTCGGTGGAGGTAAACAGAAAACAAAGCAGAGTAACGGTAAGTGGATATGTAGAGCCAAGCAAGGTGTTAAAGAAAGTGAAAAGCACAGGAAAGAGAGCTGAGTTTTGGCCTTATGTCCCGTACAATTTGGTGGCTTATCCTTATGTAGCACAAGCCTATGATAAGAAGGCACCATCTGGTTATGTAAAGAATGTGGTTCAAGCACTTCCTAGCCCTAATGCGACGGACGAGAGACTCACTTCCTTGTTCAGTGATGAAAACCCACATGCATGTTCTATTATGTAGGATTATTTTACATAATTAATTTGTGATAGAAAGAGAGAGCTTAGGACTGGTTGAGCTATATATTTTGTCTTTGGATGAATTTGGAACTTATAATCTTAGTTTTAGTTAATTAGGTTTTTTTTTTCTTTTCCTTTTCTTTTTTACTTCAGGAGTTTTGGCTTCTACTTTTGGATGTTGTGGTGATATGTTATGCTTAATCTGAAAATTTTAAGTTTTGGACCTGTCAAGTTTACATGAAAATAATATTTGCCGTTGGATTAACGAAATCGATTTGTATTTTGAGGTAAATTTTGTCTAAAACATTAAAGTTCCAAAATGAAAGCAGTCATTTTTAATTTATTGGAGGTTTATATTGACCGAGATAACACTGCAAGCTATACAATAGATGATAGCTCTCTCTTTGATGTATCGAATTGGTGAAAACAACTGTGGACGAAAGGTTTCGAACTCACTCTTCACATAAGTGAAAAGACCAATCAAACCATCACCTGATTGGCAAATGAAAGTGGTCATTGTTGAAAGAACTTTACTTAAATGTCATACTCGGTGTAAATGTGAATTACATTTAGAAACTAAATTCACAGGTCATTTCGTTAATATTAGAATATCGAAATCATATTTCATAATTTACCAATCGAGTCGGACTGAAACTAAATTTACATAATTAAGCAATTTGAATGAGAATTTCCTTATCCGTCTGCAAGAGTTCACAAATTAACAATTAGAGAGATGCAATTAATATAAAGTACAACTGATGATGTCAGGTGTCATTTGTTTAACAAAATTAAATATATGGATGCTGTTGTGTGCCCTAAAAATTGGGGATTACTGGGAGAAAGGTCCTTTATCATAATTAATTAATGTATAATTGATCATATATTAATATAAACATACCTACCTAACCGATATATTAGTGTCTACTTACTCAAGCACTTTACTGCTAAAACTACGTTAATAATAATTTTGAGATAATTATAAAGTTGGGTTTCGAACTTTTATCACTTTTTCTATTCATTTGGTGAAAATTTCTTGCCAAAAGTGAATTATTTTATTTAATTTTCCTTCTATATATATATGCGTGTTCGATAAAATTAGTTGAACAGGATCACAAATTTTCTCTTTTTATTTTATTTCTCTCATTTTTGTTGATTTTATTTCCAAATAGAAAAAACAAAAGAAGAAAAATTTGAGTTTTTTTTTTTCTAAAGAGATATAGTATATAGAAAGCAAAAATAAAAAAGAAAGAAAGATAAGCATAACGAATATTTACGTGCGATATTATTTATTTAATAAACTTATCTATTTTCATTTTTATTCTGCAAAAAATTATAGTTAAATATATTTAATTAAAAAAGTATTCATTGAGACACTTAATTAATTAAAAATGAATTTTAATGTAAAATAAAATAAAATAAAATAAAATTCATAAACAAATTGTATAATTATATTTAATAATGTTTAATTTTTTTTTAATAATGTTTAATTGATATTGTATTTTCCCGTACAAGTTGTAAACTATTGTTATAGGAGCTATAATTAAGAAGCTTCTCCCCAAAGCACAAACATTCTATTTTTAGTAATTGTTTGATTAATAATAATGCATCCCGACAATCAGCCAGCAAATCCATTTTTAATTCAAAATAAATCTCTTTCTGTCATTTTAATAAACAAAGTCATACGTACGTCTCTCGAGATATCTTTTGATCTGAGATTTCCTTAGATAAACTTAAAACTAATTTTGTCGGAAAATGGCTCCCACGTTATTAATTACTTCCATTAATTATTTATATTGCACACTTGTCATCATCTGGTTGGCCACAACTTTAATGATATAAACATTAATCAACGGGTTTAGACTATGCAACTGATATATCAAATCTCGAACTAACAATTTTTGAGCCAAAAATTTAGTAATTAATATACAGAAACTTTATTAACATCAAATATTGTTGATAGTAAGAGAAGAGTCCCAATCACCTGGATGTTCGCCACGTGTTTCAGGCTCAACCTTGTGATATTGGCAATGATTATAAAAAAGGGCCTACGTTCATGTATAAACCCTAATCCTTTCGAAACAACTCAAGGACTCGTATTTGATAAGACAACAAAATGACAGCATTTAGAGATGAGTTTCATGAAAATTTCCACTCCAATAGTGAAAAGCAATCAAGGGATTGCATTTGGTTCCACTCCATATAGGTGAAAAGCAATCAAGGGATTGGCTATTGGGGTTTGGAGATAGGCTGCCATGAAATATTCAATGCCTTTACTTTTTTTTTTTTGAAAAAGATTCAATCCTTTACTTATCTAATAATTTGGCCAAATTTCTTAAACCCATGTACGCTAGAAATCTTTCGGCAAATGTAATTTGACCAAGATGCAATTGACATAAATGCATTAATTAATTTACTCAAATCACTCATTATGCTTCTAATATGATGCAATATATTCATTACTACTTTTTTTTTTACCGTTTAAATTTTGATTTCACATCGCTTGTTTGTACACTGGAACGATAATATTTAGATCAAATCTTTTAATAATAGTCGATTCTGATTGGGATATATAGTATATAGATAAAATTCTTTCGCATGATTCTAAAATTTTGAACTCCTAATCTGCTTCTGATTAATAAAAAAGGGCCTACGTTCATGTATAAACCCTAATCCTTTCGAAACAACTCAAGGACTCGTATTTGATAAGACAACAAAATGACAGCATTTAGAGATGAGTTTCATGAAAATTTCCACTCCAATAGTGAAAAGCAATCAAGGGATTGCATTTGGATTTTGGAGATAGGCTGCCTGAAATTTCAATCCTTTACTTTTTTTTTTTTGAAAAGATTCAATCCTTTACTTATCTTAATAAATTTGCCAAATTTCTTAAAACATGACGCAGAAATCTTTGGCAATGAATTTGACAAAGATGCAATTGACATAAATCATTAATTAATTTACTCAAATCACTCATTATCTTCTATATATCAATATATTCATTACTACTTTTTTTTTTTACCTTAATTTTGATTCACATGCTTGTTTGTACACTGGAACGATAATATTTAGATAAATCTTTTAATAATAGTGATTCTATTGGATAATAGTATATAGATAAAATTCTTTCCATGATTCTAAATTTTGAACTCCTAATCTCTTCTGATTAAGTCTACTTAAATATTTCATTCATCTAACGGATTTTAACTTGAAATAACTTTTCCTATTGATTGCTTTACCTCGTCCAATAATTTTTTCTTAATAAATTTTGTAAGCAGATAGTATCATAGGCCAACATTTCGGTCAGCTTTCATGTTTTCTAATTTCAATTAGACCGTCCAAATAAAATAAAATAAAATAAAAAGGAATTTAGGCGATGTTTAGCCTTAAAAGTAGCTTGGCGTTTTAGGGCACCTTTAAGCTAACTTTTAAACTCACCTAAACATGTCTCCCATGTTATTAATGTTGTAAAATATTCTATGTATATGTATCCACCCCCAATTAATCAAATTATTTTTATTACCCAGTTTAATAAATAATCAAATACCTTACCTGTCATTTTCTCTATTTTCACAAATCAAAAAATAATACATGGAATTACGATTTTATTTAAATTGTAGCGTTTTGATTTATTATGGATATATATATATGCATGTGAATATTAGGTATGTGGTGAATTGGGCATCAAATATATATGGAATGCTATGGTGTAATATACAAAGCTAGAATAATATTATTCTCATTGAGGCTTAAGCTTTTCTTTTTTACATAACTGGAAAATAATTTGGAAAGAAAAGAGAGTAATAGCAAGGAAAGGAATTCAAGAGATGCTCTAATTCATGGATTTGAGGGGAGGGAGAGACAATTATATTCTCCGAATTAGAATGGATGATTGCTTTTGTTGATGATTAAAATGCTTTGTGGTATCTTTTATTTATTTATTTATTTTAAGGAGTATAAATTAATGCTTCTTAATTCCATCTATTACCAAGATTTGTTACTTTATATCATCAACTTAATTACAATTTACAAGTTTATGAGTTTTATTGGTTCATTAATAAAAGGAATAAAAGGAAATCTCCAAATATAACTACTTTGAATATGAAACGTGTCCATTTACTGCAAAATTGACAAAATGAGATCAATACTGTTGAGTTGGAGCTTGATTTCAATATATATATATATTTTTTTATTTGAGCTCAACTTGATGTCGAAAATGAAGATTAAGCTCAACTGCCAATACTTCACTAATTAATTAATTTGGTAATAATCTTGAAAGATGGCAAAGTGATCTTTACTTATGAAAATATGAATGGCCTTCTCCATAGATAGTATTATTTAGTTATAAGTGTGATGATAAGTTATAGATTTGGTTTTATAAGGGGCAAGAACAAAATCAATGCTTATATTCTAATAAGCTATGCATTTCACCTTTCAAAAAGAATCTCTAAAAATGAGATCATTTCATATTGATTAGCATTCCTCAAAACTTCCTTTCTCCTTTTTTATAAGACAAGTTAAACTCTTAATGGGCTGGTTTACCCTTTCTATCTTCCCTTTTTTATAAGATAAAAGGAGATAAAGACGTGACATGGAATTACAAATCTCTCGTAATTTTTGCTTCTATTTGTATGTGATTTTGGGACACATATATATATATATATATATATATATTAATTCGTTATTATAAGTTTGATTAGAAGACCACTTACTGAGAGAGAAAAAAAATGTTTCGAATCAACCGTGTGTGAAGTTCGAAGATTGGTCCACTAAAATCTAAAACGCAAATTGAGTCTGAGTTGTGTAAACGTATTGTTAAATAGATCCAGGCCCATATTGGATAAAAACAAGTCCAAAAAGAAAGTATTGAAAAATGTGGACCCATTAACGACCCATAGTTGAGCTTTGAGGCCTTGGGTTCTCAAATGGGCCTTGCCATGGGTTTCATATTAAAACTAGCAAAGTAAAGGTAAGATTATCGGAAATGTTAAAAAATGGGAGATCAATTGATATGGCAGAAAAGAGGAAGAAAGATTGTTGTGACTATTGAAGTTAGCCACTATATGATTTTTGGGGCACGAGTGTAGACATAGGCCAATAGGGATAGAACAAAGTATCAACATGACTAAAATTTCATGCACAACTTTTTTCTTCTTCCTCTTTTTTTTCTTTTTTTGTTTTTTAAAAAAAAAAGGGAATGAAAGGTGTCAAATGGATAGATATAAACAGCATAGCTTCATCAAAAGTTTCTTGTAGAGTGGTGAAGGACAGAAGGATTATGGCTTTTTGGTAGGGAGTTTTGGAGCAGCCTCCTAAAAATAAGTAAGAAGGACAAAAAAACATGTGCAAGAGTGTGTTGTATTTGTTTAATGGAGTTATTGTCTCTATTATTGGAATTTTGTACGTTGGTGAAATGAATTGTAAGGCAAGTTGAATTGTTTGGCTACCACTTATTCAAAACTATGCCTGTCACCAAACCAAGAAGTAGCTAAGGTTTTCATGAGAACTAATTATTTAAATTATAAAAAATAAAAAATAATTTGATAAAATTATTTTTTATTTCAAAATCAAAAGTAACTCACGAAAATAATCATTATATTTAATATAAATAAAGAAAAATTGAAAATATCATTTTATTATTTTTTAAAATACTCAAAATTTGTTATACTGGACAAAATAACCAGCCTCAAACTGTTTATATTTTGAAATATTTTGAAACTGATAGAGTAGTTTTTAATTTGATATTAGATTTTTATTTTTACAATTAAAATATTTAATTTTTAATATGAATAAAAGGGAAATTGCAATGGGCTTTATCTTGTTGGCCTGCAAATGAGTCCTACTCTTACAAACAGAGATGCCATCATATGGAGAAGATCGAAGGTGGGACCCAGTGAGAGATTAGGAATGATGATCATGACTGACTGCCACCGGCCTTGCCCTGGGCGATGATGGGGCATGGGATCCCAATATCGCTGTGGTGTGGACCCCACCTGAACAGGGTATTAAAAAATAAAAAATGAAAACCATCAACTTTAAAATCTTTGATTGATGGTCCCAACCTAATCCGTAACCCGAACCTAAACCCTCCATTACCTCTCATTTGATTTTCCTCAGAAGCTGAGCTCAGAGAATTTTTTACCTCTTTTGGGGAATTGGAACAATGGCACTTCTTAGATACTCAAACCCAATAAAATGACAATTTAGTCAGTTGCAGTTAAAGTAATTATGATGTCAAATGAATAAGATAAAAAAAATTCAGAGAATTGATACAGAAGCAAAGGCAATTAATTAATTAATTATTCTCTCTGTCCTGTAATTTTTGTTCTATTTTCCGTCCTATTAATAGTGATTAATTTTTGTTCTATTTTTTATTGAAATCGAAAGATTATTTAATTGTCTTTTCAGAAATAAAGTAAAGAAAAATCTGCATAAATATCAATCTCTTTAGCATTGAGAAATTTTGACTTCAGCTATATAAATATAAAGTATTTAATATATAATAATAAAAAAATAGAAAAGAAAGAAAATTTTGAAGAGGGTCTCATTGGAGACAGCATGCAGAGAGATTTGCAGGCTAGAGGGAGCAAGTAATGATGGACCTAACATACTCATTAAACACTCCCTACTTTGCACCCTATACTATACAAATTCTTACCATTTTTTGCCTTTAATTTTACCTTTGTGTGTGATTGCGTGCTGTTTCCGGTCATAGCCCTTGGGTTTAGGACCCAAATGTCACAAACAAGGCACATATGCCCCCCCACAACCCAAGGGCTAAGACCCTTTTTAAACCCTTTTTTTTTTAAAAAAAAAAAAAAAAAAAAAAAAAAATTTCCCTGGGAGATGAGGGGCATGTGGGATTCCCAATATGCGAGACTGTGGTGTGGATCCCACTCTATGACCTTTGTGTAGAGCGCACGGGTATATTACAAAAAAATAAATGATGAAAAATGAAAACGCCTATAATCACTAACTTTGAGAAATCTTTGTGTGTATTAGATGGGTCGCCAAGTATAGTGCGACCCTCAACCGAACCCTAACAAACACACTCCATTAACTCATCTCATTTGATTTTTCCTAGATAGCTGAGCTCAGAGAATTTTTTACCCACTTCTTTATTGGGGGAATTGGAAAATCCTGGAGACTTCTTAGATGTGTAAAGACTACAATTACTCGCCGCAACTACAAAATTGACAATTTAGTCAGTTGCAGTTAATCACAGAGTAATTATGATGTCAGACATGAACTACAGATAAAAAAATATAAAAATTTGCAGCAAATGTATTGATACAGAAGCAAAGAAATTAATATCTAATGTAACACTATTCTACTCTGTCCTGTAAAATGTCCGTTTGTTTTGTCTTATTTTCCGGCGTTCCTACCCATTATAGTGATATAATTAAGGAGCCCGCCTATATATATCTACCTTTTTCTATAATCTGAAAAATCGAGATGAAGATTTATTTGTTAATTGTTCTTTTCAGTATAATACAAGTATATGAGAAAAATCTGCATCACCAATGAGCAACACATCTCTTTAGCATAATACTCGAGGTCCTTCCAATGTCCAAATGGGTTTCCATTGGTTGCAATATCCGTAAATTGTTTGACTTTTCATAGAGTTCTATAATAAAATATAAAAGTATTTTTAAGTAATATAATAAATAAAAAATAATATAAGAATAATGGAAAGAAACATTTGTTGGAAAGGAGGGCCTCTCAATTGGAGAGCAGCATGCAAGAGAAGATTTGCAGGCTAGAGGGAAAAATATAACATTGATATTGAGGCCTATACAATAGTCTTACATTAAACACGACGGCTTATAACCCTACTTTATGGTCACTCCTCTAGCTTAGTACTTTTATATAAAAAAATAATTCTTATAATATTATATATTTTTGCTCTATTTATAATATTTACTCACTTTTTGTATGTGTGATTGCGTGCTGTTTCCGTGATCATTAGTCCCGCGTTGGGTTTTAAGGACCGCACATAAAGATCAAAATATACAAGGCACATAATTGCTCCTCCCTATCCCACAACCCAAAGGTTTGTCTAGATATCCCTGTCTCTTATAACCGCTCTTTTTTTCTTTTTTATATATATAAAAAAATAAAATATAACAAAAAAAAAAAGAAGACATAAAACGCAAAATTGAAAGGAAGGGATGTTTGGGAATATGTGTGTGCCCTCCATTAGAGAGATTAAAAAAAGTGCATTACCTGTTTCCTTTTTCACTTTGGCTTTTGGTTGGTTGTTTCTAATATATTTCCTCCTCCATTATTTCATTATGTGTTGTGTAGTTTGTTCGAGACTAAAAAATAGTTTGATTTTTAAAAGAGTCCAGGAAATGAACAGAAATTAGTTGAAACTTTAGATAAGATTATTTATTTTTAAAAGAAAAAGATCGATAATGTTGGGGAGTTTTTAAGAGAGATGTGGTGGGGGTAGGAGTGGGAAGGAAGGGGGCCAGTCCCCTACCCCAAAAATATATATATATTTAAAAAAAAAGGGAGTGGAAGTTTATTATACAGAAATCAAATATTATGGAACAAAATCATTTTATTTTTGAAAATACAAGTGAATAAAACAGTTTCCTTATAATAAAATATAAAGGAGTTAAAATAGTAATTATTTGGAAATTATACAATGAATATAAGAAGTAAAATTAGTAGGTAAATTATTTCTGAAATTAATTAGTATGATATTGAAATTTTATTTTGATGTAATTATGTATTTCTCAATCTAATTTGAAATCGTTTCACAACCACTGAGATTTTAAATCTGTACAAAATATCACGTGGGCAAATTGGATTTCATTTTACGTTTATTTAATATTTTTCCAATTTTGTGTTTAGATACATGTTTTGTGATAAGTTGTTGACAAATTAATTATTGTGATTACTTCCATCAATTTTGGATTTTTTCATAAACAGAATTTAAATATCTAAGACTAAGTAATTTTCTAAACTGGTATAAAGCAGCCAATTTAAGAAAAATAATATAAAAATAATAATAAGAACAAGTCAACATTAAATCAATGGTCTAGCAGAAAATGGTTGATTGTCTTAATTATTAATTTTAATTTCTTGGGTATTAACATATCGCAGTATTGGGTAAAATTAATATGGTGAGCTCGTCTCTTTTTTATATGGTAGGGGCTATTATTTCTTTTTAAAAAAAACAAAACCTGGGTCATTTAGACTTTTTTAATAATAAGTAAAAATATAATAAAAAATACTAATTGTAATTAATATATTCACAAATTCTTTAAAAAGAAGAAAATTCATTGGTATCTGAATTTATATAATAATGTATAATTATATTTCTAAATTGGCTTTTGGAGAATTTAAAGGTCAAATAAAAGATTCTATATTAGTAGTATTTCAATGACCTATTATTATTGTTTTTTCGCTTCCGCTTTTTTTGATGAAGTGTTCAAAATGTGAATTGATTACGCTTTGCCATTCATCATGAAGCATTATCAATATAACTTATTATTGAACCAAAGGTAAACCCCCCATTTTTTTTAAAAAAAAAAAAAAAAAAAAAAAAAGAAGACATAAAACGCAAAATTGAAAGGAAGGATGTTTGGGAATTGTGTTCCATAAAAGGATAAAAAGTGCACCTTTTCACTTTGCTTTTGGTGTTTTTCTTTTCCCATTTCAATGGCCAGTTACTTCCTATCAACTATGGTCAAGTCCAAAAAGTTCTTTTTCTTTGTGCCTATTTTCATAACTGACCCTTCAATTTTTTTAAAAAGTTTTATTCTGCCATTAATTTTTCTTAATTTTACATTTTCTTCCTTTTATAATTAAAGCCTATACCCAAGGCTTTCATGGTGGATTAATGTATTCCTCTGCGGAGGAGCCTACTGCTTTGTTGAAGAATTTTTCGTTGAATATTTCAATTTATAATAATATACTTATAAAAATAATTTAACATGTGAGAATCATTGCTTTCAAAAAAAATTGTGAGAATTATTGTATTGAATTCTTCGTCTTATAAGATTAAATCAAATATATTTAATAGATAATTGAAAATTGTAAAAAATTACTGTACCAAAAATTATACTAATCAAATATTAAATAGATATTTTATATATAAAAAATTTAAAAACAATAAACAAAATTTAGATTGACAAAAAAAGAGTACAAGGTTGAAGTTATTTATTGGCAAATTATAATTTGGTTTTCAAAATTGACTTTCTAAATGGATTATTATAGTTGTAAATTAAGAGGTGAAAAAAAAAAAAGGGATGGAAATTGAAAAAGAAAGGGAAGTGAACAATTTGTCCTCGTAACTGAAACCCTATTTGTCGTGCACTCCACTGTGGAGTAAGGTAGGCCCCAGAAGTCACGGGGATAAGCAACATTAATTACTGGATCGTCTATTTCTCATTCTTCTCTACTTATCATCTCACCTTCAATTTCTCGTTGTTCTGGGCTTTACATGGGCTCCTTTATAGTTGGAAACAAGCACATTTACCACTTCTAATATATGAACAAAATAGTACAAAGAAAAGCTAAATCGCTATTTAAATGAACAGTAACTTCTAATAGATGATAAAGGGCAAAATGGAAATAGCATAAAAAATATTTGGTTTTAGTATATATATAATGTTTGTTTAACTGCTCCAATTAAATCTCAGCCATTACCATTTCAAATTACTCCCCGCACGTCAAAATATATTTTTTAGAGATTAAAAAAATTATTATTTTTTGAAAATTATTATAAAATTAAATATAATTTAATCAAATTATTTTTTTTATCTTACATCATTATATTATATCTAAATAAATAAAAAATAAAAAATAAAAATTATTATGTTTAAAAATATTTAAAACCATTTATATTTTAAAATTTTTTTAGAGACACAGTGATTATGAGAGATATTAGATAACCTACAATAAAAGCATATCATAATTCAACAAAATACATTAAAACTATAAAATTCACATTGAACAGGCCATTAAATTGGTTAGAACATTACCAAAATGATCGAGAGGCGCACGTATAATTGAATATATTTTATTAAGTTAATAAATTATCATGAAAGCCAATTCCACGACCTAGTAGGCTAGTGCTGTTTGTAGCCTACCCTAAGGACAGCATAAAGATCCTGAGAAATTTGATATGAAGCTCTCTTTCAATTCAAGACTTAGGAAGCCCGTTGGGCCCAACATCCAAGAAACTGACTCTATCTCTGAAAAATAAATAATAAGCCCAGAAAATAACCGAAAAAAGAAAAATATTTTGCATTTCTTATTTTCACGAGAGAAGTGCACATGTGAGTATGTGACAAAGCGGACAGGGATAGAAGTCGGCCTGTCAAGTCGCTGTTCTTTTACTGTTTCTCTCAACTCAGTGTTTAACGTTAAATCACATCATTTCAGATTTCAGATTTCAGATTTCTGAGAGAAGAGAAGAGAAGAAGAGAAGCCAAAGAGAAATAGAAAAATAAAAAGAAAAACAGAGCATCCCATTCTCTCCCTTCTCTCTCTCTCCTCCCCCCCCCCCCCCCCATAGAGAAAGCGACAATTTCCACTCTCTCGACCTCTCTACAAGTAGCGCTATGGAGTTAAACTAGTAAGCACTGTTTGCAGGCCTAACCTCACTACAGTGACAAAGCAATAAAGATCTGAGAAAATTTGATACGAAATTGGCACTCTTTACATATTCATAGACTTAAGGAAAGAAACCGTTGAACCCAACATCCATAAGAACTGACTCCTATCTTCTGAAAAATTAAAAATTTTATTATTCCCAGAAATACACCGAAATAAAGTATGAAAAATAATTTTTGGCACAATAAATCTTATTTTCACAGAAGAGAAGTGCACATGTGAGTATGGTTGACAAAGCGGAACAGGGATAGAAGAGTCGGCCTGGTCAAAGTCGCTGTATCTTAGCTGCCTCCTTTCTCTCATAAACGCTCAGTGTGTATTAATTACGTTTAATATTGTCGTAAACATTCATTTGCACAGATTTCAGATTTCAGATTTCCTGAGAGAAGAGAAAGAGAAAGAAGAGAAGCCTAAAGAGAAAATAGAAAAAATAAAAAGCAAAAACAGAGCAATCCTATGCCATTCTCTCCGTCCTTCCTCTCTCTCTCCTGTCATCCCGCCCCCCCCTCCAAATTTAAAAATTCCCACCCTCGCTATCTGTTAATTCACGGTATTGTCTGAACTATTTATCTCATTCCGTAAGGGTGTCGCTCGGTCCACAGCCCTCTTTTTTTATCCCCCCCCCCCTCTTCTTTCACGTCTGACTTTTCTCATTCCCTCTCTCCTCTTTTTATATCATTATATATTAATAAAAAAAGGGAGAAAGAAAGAACGTTTTGAAGCTAAAAACACCCATGTGTTTTTGTTTTGGTTGCTTTTGATGAGAACTGAAACAGGAGAAGCCCAAAAAAATTAAAAAAAGAAAGTGATCAAGAAGAATCTCTGTTCTATACTTGGCTGGTTCTCTAACTATATCAAACTATACATTTCACATGATGCTAGCTTCTGCTTATTATTGCTATTAGGTAGTGGTCTTTACTCTTTACTTTTATTTTTCTTCTTTTTACTCTCTTCTTTCTAGCTGAGAGTGGGAAACAGAGAGAGAGAGAGAGAGAGAGCGAGTGTGTGTGTGTGTGTGTGTGCGTGTGACTCTTTCATTCCAAACAGCACTCAAGAAATGACTAAAGAAGAAGATTTTAAGCTCCTCAAGATCCAGGTCTCTTTCTCTTTCTTAACCGCACATTCTTTCTTTCCTTGTCTGTGTTTTCTTTATCGTTATATTTATTTATTATATTTCATTTTGTATATATTTTTTTCTTCAAGAATCTTTCTTCCTGTTTTTGCTATTTTCTTTCTGTCTAATTGTTTTCATTTACAGACTTGTGTTCTCAAAGTGAACATACACTGTGATGGGTGTAAGCAGAAAGTGAAGAAGCTCCTTCAGAGAATTGAAGGTGCCTACTTTCTTATCATATATATATATATATATAGTCTTTTGCTTTATTACTTGACAGTATATTATATACTTGAAACTGCTTTTCTTGTTCTCTTTTGTTTTTTCTAATCAAGTAAATATACTTGTCTTTCCTTATGGTTGTTCTTGTTCCTTTGGAAATTTAAATTATCTATAAATGCTCAAGCTAAAAAGTTAATTTATTCCACTTGTCAGGAATAAATTTATGATCATATCTCAGTTTGTAGCATTACCTTTTCTTTGGGGAATTAAGCAAAAGTAAATAAATAAATAATAATTGTAGTCCTTTTGATTTCTGTTTGTTATTTGGTGAAAAGGAACAAAATCAGATTAGACATAATGTGATTACCCAAAATCCAATTTTTTTTTTTAAAGTTCAAAACGCTCTCTGCTTAAAGAGTACAATTCTCCAGATTTGATTGGTTTATCTTCAGTTGAGAAATTATCTGTGTTTTATCTTTAGCTGGAGATTATTGAGATACTTGTCCAGACCTAGGAATAAGGTGATGACTTAGTTTGAGGAATAATTTTCCTTTCCGTCGCTCAATAATGTTAACTTATTTGATTTTTTTTTTGTTTTTTTAAATCTTTTGAGACAGGGGTTTACCAGGTAAACATAGATGCAGAGCAACAGAAGGTGACAATATCTGGAAGTGTAGATTCTGCAACTTTGATTAAGAAACTAGTCAGAGCTGGTAAACATGCTGAAGTCTGGTCTCAAAAGTCTAACCAAAATCAAAACCAAAAAAACAATTGCATCAAAGATGACAAGAACAACAACAACAACAACAAAGACCAAAAGCAAGGCATTATTAAAGGTCTAGAAGCTTTCAAGAACAAACAGAAATCTCCTGCATTCAGCTCTGAAGATGATGACTTTTTTGATGATGATGACGAGGAGGAAGATGAAGATTTTGATGAAGATGAGCTTAGATTTCTTAGGCCAAGTCAATTGGGTTTTCTCAAGCCACAAATCGATGCAAATAATGCAAAGAAAAATATTGCAGCCTTGGCAGCAGCAGTACCCAACAATGGTAATAACAAAATGAACAATAATATTGGAAATGGGAATGCACAAAAGAAAGGAAACCCTAGTCAGAATGTGGGAATGAAATTTAATGAACATCATCATCCAAGTGGAATCGATCAAAAGGCAATGGCAGCATTGAAAATGAACAATGCACAATTAGGAGGTGGAAATATAAATTCTGGGGATGGCAGAAGAGGAAATGACATAGCAACAATGATGAATCTTGCTGGTTTTCCTGGCCATAATGGAAGTATTGCAAATTCTGCTTCTGTAGCTGGTTTTGGAGGCAACAATCCCAATGGTTTAGGATTTCAACAGGTTCAATCAACTGCTGGGTATCATAATCAAGGATCAGCTGCAGCAGCAGCAGCAGCAACAGCAACAGCAGGGTTTCCTAGTGGTGGGTTTGCAGCGGGTCAATATCCACCATCTATGTTAATGAACACGAATGGCTATAACAACCATCCAGCTGCAGCAGCATCAATAATGATGAACATGCAAAACAGGCAGCAAGTCATGCAACACCAACAACCTCAAATGATGTATCACAGATCTCCTCTTATTCCACCCAGCACTGGCTATTACTATAACTATTGCCCTGCCCCTTACCCTTACACTGAACAACTGGAGCCCAATTACAATGGTGATAATTCTGCCCCAGCAATCCACATGTTCAGTGATGAAAACAATACCAGCAGCTGTTCAATAATGTAAACAAAAATAAATAAAATATTAAAGAGTATGGTGGTTTGACTTGAAAGGAAAAGGAAAAAAACAAAAAAAACAAAAGGGTGTGTTTTGGTGGAGTCAGTGGTCATGGCTTTTTGACAGTATTCTCTGGTATGAGATGTCATGAAGTGAATCTTATCAGTGTGAGGTGTAGTAGTTAGTATTTGTTTTTATTTTTATTTTTTTTGTTTTACTAGTTCAACTCTGTCTCCTTGTTTTTTTCTCCGTATCTGGACAGACTTGATATGTGGTTTGCAACGCCACACTACTATTACTACTAGTAAATGATCAAAAGAAAGGAGTGGTGATTAGTATATAAAAATGTTGCTTCTTTTGTTTAAGTGAATGCTTGTTTATTTATTGAAAGTTTAATTTACTTGCACAAATGGACAAGGTGGCTTCGGGTATTGTTCTTGAGCAGAGAGACATGATGACCCTCTGTGAGAAGGAAGAACAGGAACAGCTGGGTTGAAAACGCTTCACCATTTGTTAGTGCTTTGTGTGCACGTTGGGTGGAATTGCACGTGTGTCTCACGTGGATTAATTTCTGTTTATAGCTCTCACCGACAGGACCACAACATTGCTAACCCAAAGTTATTGGTGCTACTGACTTGGATATAGTTGAACATAGATAACAATTAGCCACCATAAATGATCAATTAGAGCTTCAAATAGGATGGTGGGAAAATTTCTTGCTGGTTTTGTGTTCGAATTTAGAATTTAATTCTGTTTTTCAAACTAAACAATAAAATTTGAATTTCACAATCTAATAGCATTCTAATATAGTGATGGAAAAACCCTCGAGCACCATTTGCAGGGACTTGATTTCTATGTAGATATCAACAATAAAGATGCCATCTTTTTTAGACAACGTTTACAGCATAGGATTCATAGAGCGTTGTACTAAAAAGGGCTGCTGTATCCATGTGACTTGACTTGTACAATTGACCTTGTTTCATTATATAAAATTCGTACCCACAAAGCAAAGACTTTTAATTTGAAGCATTTGTCACTTTGTAAAGTGGAAAGGAAAAGAAAAAGCATCTGGAATCAATAATAAACTCAGCATAAGCATTTGTCACAGAGAAAGGGAGTTCTTGGATTGATTAATATTTTTTTAAGCTGTGTCCACAAAGTGTTTGATGAAATGCCTGCTTGGCAAAGTACCAGCAGAAGTGACTAAAGCTAAAAGGAAAACTCTAGTATTCCTGTTAATTGTACCTTTATAGGTAAAAGGGTTTGTCTTTATGATTGCCTATGCAGTATGCACCAACTTTAAAAGAAATGAGACATAACAGAGAAGGCAGTAATGGTGGATGAACCATAGAAATAGGCTAAATCAGAAATTTAAAGTGTGGTAAAAGTGCATTACGAGATGAAAGGGAAAAGAAAAAGAAAGATGAAAACACTTTTTATAGGCATAAGCAATCAATGGAAGGTGAATGAATAGACAGGACAGAAATTAAATTTATCTATGGTCCCATATAATAATTTCTTTTGGCATAAATTTTCAATTTCAAGGCCAAAATTATATATATGACTAGGGCATTAGCGAATTATTCTCATCAAAAGTCCTTTAAATAGAATATTTTTTTTGAATGATTTGGTTAGACTTTTTTGTTTTAACTTATCAGGAGATCTGTAAATAGTCAAAAGGATTTACCACACATGATCAGTCACCCTTTAGTGTTATTATTGCTTTAGAGTTTGATTTTTCATAATTACTTTTATTTATGCAGTTTCACTTTTATCATTTTTATTTATCTATAAATATGGTGGTTTAAACATTTTCAATATTTTACATGCATATAAATAAGTACATTTTTAGGAAAAGAACAACTAAGTTTATTTAATTTTTTTTCTCAATAAAATGATATATATATATATATATATATATTTTTTATCTTAATAAATGATGGTGGTTTAAAACTCATTGTTCAATATTTTGTCATGCATGTATAAATAAGTTGTTATCAGGGTTTTGAGGTAGGAGACATACTAAGATTTATTTGTTTTTTTTTCTCATAAATGAATATATATATTGATGATATTATAATGGTATGTATTATTGAAGAATATATTCAATTCATAGTTATGTAGATATATATATATATATATATATTATTGAAAATATATCATTCATATTATTATTCTTTCTATACACAAATATTATAAATATATATTTAAAATAAGTGCACTATATTTATTTCACGTGTCTTCTCTAATAAGCCCAAGATAGTTTGGAGATGTCTTCTCTAATAAGCCCAAGATAGTTTGGAGAGAACGGCAAGCACTTCAATTGCAGTATTGTATTGTTTTATACCCTTTTCATAACTTTTCTTTTTGGGCTTTAAGCCCAAACTAAGATCCATTTTGGTCATAGCTCAAATCTGTGTTTCTGCGTTTGTTGGGACAACTCAATCTCATTGCATTTTGGGACTGTAATCCAAAATTTCGATTTTTTTTTTTTTAATAAAACATTTCGAGTTTTATATACATAAGTTGCTCAAAACTCAAAAGCCAACAAGTCACTTTCTTACCACTAGAACGAGTGCCTTCCAAGGTTAAAGTTGACAACTAGCCAATAATAATTTAAAAAATAATAAATTTTTTAATAATTATTATTGAACGAGATCCACAGCTGGCCAAGTCCAAATTTAAAAAAATTGATCTCCACGAATAATAATTTTTTTTTTAATAATATTAATACTTTTGACCATCTTAGTCTTCTGAAAATTTTTTATTAACTCAAATATGATAATTCTAACATTCTAACATTTATTTATTTTTTTAGATAGATATATATCGAGTTCAAATAATCAAATGACTTCATAGAGTCAAATTAACTAAAATTAATAATAGGGTCTGCCTTTTTTGAATTGTTGGAACTTTATGGAAAACAAAAAATAAATTGCATTTTTCTGGCAAAAATAAAACTTTTCAAGGAAAAATATCTCAGATTTTCTAAAGCCACTAAGCAAACATAGTGGAAAACTTTTTGTGTGTGATGTGGACATTCAAATCAATTTTGTGGAAATGCTTTTTCTAGAAATCCACTCTATCGGCGCACATCTCTAAACCTTTTCAATTTATCTAATAGTATTAATAAATTTTTATTGACTTAATTAATTGCTTGCTAAACTTCTAAATCTATATGGTGAATCACCCATTCCTTACACATTTAATTAATAGTTAATCGTTTAAAAAATAATAATTAAATTAAAAATAAACTCACCAATTGAAGAAGACATTTATGGTTAAGAGAACTCAATAGTACACGTAAGAATAAGAAAATCAATCAGAATCGGAAAAATAAGGAAATTGGATCAATCAAATAAGGAAATGATCGGATCAAGCAAATAAGAAAAGGATCGGATCAAGTAAATAAGGAAAGGATCAGAATCAGAAAAATAAGGAAATTGAATCAAGCAAATAAGGAAAGGATCAAATGCAATTATTGTAAATATTCTATATGTTGTGTATATAAACACTGTAATTTACAGATTGAAAGGTATGAAAAGCAAATAAGTAAAGAGGATCCGATCAAAGTTAAATAGGAGCAGAAAGGAATATTTTCAGAATCATGAAAAACATAAGGAAATTGAATCAAGCAAATAAGGAAAGGATCAAATGCAATTATTGTAAATGATTCCTATATGTTCGTGTATATAAACACTGTATATTTTACAAGATTGGAAAGGTTGAAAAAATAATGTCTTTTTTTAACCCCTAAAAAGTTCTATCCAATGGTATGAGAGGCGCAAGTCTTTCAAGTAAAATCATTAGAAACCTACACTCGGGGGTCAGTTTCTGTCTAGGGTTAAGAGGTCATCACTCGTAGCCACAGATTATGTTCGGAAACTTGACTTTTGAAGATGGCGTTGCAGAGAGCGAAATTAGCTGTGCGTCTACAAACAAGATATCAATGGGCGAGCAGATCTATTCTTATGGTGGGGAAAGCCAATTAATACCTGGAAAAAACTGTTTTCAACAAATACAACAACAACAAACTCTAACGCACATGAAATAACAACAACGATTAAAACAGGTGACGTATCTCAGAAAAACATAAAAACAACCAAAATTAATATATTGCAAGATGGTTTTAGCCAAGAACGTGCATGTATTTGGCTCAATCAATAGTTGGGATGTGTGGTGGCATGTTCTGGTGGTTTTGGTGGTCTTTGTTGGGTTTTCGGGGGTTGTTTGTTTTTTTGGTGACTGTGTATGGTGGTGGATTGGGTTTAGGGTGTTGTGGTGTGGTGTTGTTTGGTGGGGGGTGGTTTTGTTGTTTTTTTTTTTGGGCTGTGTGTTGGTGTTATTTATTTGAACAGAATAGGAAGAGGCTCTGGGGTGTAATTCGAAGGTTAGAGTTGGCGCGATTGTGAAAAAGGTGTGTAGTTATTTTAGCAGTGGTGGCGATGTTGTTGTTGAACGAACAAGAACTATCAAGACGAACGTATACAGCCCTCACCACTTAAGCCATCGCGAATTGCTTAGAATATCGCCAATTAGGCAGAAGCACTTCAGATTTCCAATTTGTAACCAACATATATGGATGCATTAGTAGAAATATTAGAATGCCGACTTGGTGAACTAGTAACGTCTTGATTTAGTCAAGATTGGACACTAACAACTGGCATGGTAGTAGAGATGTCTTGCGGTGACGTGAGAGGATAGTAAGGGCAATGTATAAGTAATGTGGTCAGGGTGTGTCTACCAGTATGTCTGACTGTGGAAAGCCTAATAGCCTAAAGCTAAGTTTCAGATATCTCATTGAGAATTTTTTTAGCAGTAAGCTTCTAGGCTATTTGGAAGGAAAATTGACAGAAAAGAATTGCAATCGCTTATGAAAATGCTCTAAGAATATGGGCAAAGCGGATCTAGCAATGGGCTAGATGCAAAGGGCAACATGAATTGTAATAATTACTTGCAGGGATAACTGATGGTATGAAACAAAGGCGTAGGTGAGAGATTCTGAATTGAAGATCTGGCATAGCAAACTAAAGGTGAGATAGAAGCATAAAGTGCGAGAGTCAGAATTGAGAGTAGAGAATTAGCGTGGCGCGAAGAGAGATCCGATGTAAAGGGGGCCATCCATGCGGGTTAGACGATCGCTGCATGTATGGATTGGGGGAGTGGGCTCGCCAGTCGTGTCCGCAGAAGATTAAGGATCAGACGTCACATAGCACCGATTGCGGCCTAAAAGAGCAGGGGCGGCGCTATATTGCTTCAGCTCCGGCGGGAGAAGATGATAAGAGTGGTCCTGAAATGGTCGCACGTGCGAAGGTTCAATGGGCACAAGCCAAGAGGCGCGTGTTCAATTAATATAAGGTTACCCGGACTAGAGATGGGTTGCACTAGGTTAGCAGAGAGGAGGACCAAGGGTGGTTTATCAGGCGACACGCACAATTGGAAGGCGGTAGGGCCGATTCGTAAAGGGGACCTACTTGGCTACTAGGGAGAGATAGCCCAGCCCCTCTCAGTTTGGATTTGGTGGAACCCAATGGCATAGCGGAGCTTCACAGAATAGGAAAGGAGGCATAGAGAATGGCGACTCAAGAGACAACTCATAAAAGGGAACCCTTTAGGGTATCTTAATGTGGAAGACAGCCTTAGGTACAAAATTTAAAGAAAGGGAAGGCTACAAAGATTTTGATAAAATATTTAATACAAACTAAAACCCTGAAGTAAGACTTTTGTTTACTTTGGTAGCACTAACTAACAGTAACAACCATAATAAATTGTGCAGATTTGGATTATTGGAAGCTTAATGGAAAATTTACAGTAATTATTGACGCTAACCAGAGTATTCTTGTGAGAACAATTCATGGTACTAGTACCGCCTAGGCTAGTATAAGAAATTGCAGAAGTAAAGGTCCCGCAAATAGCGTAGAGGCCAATTGCTAAAGATAAAACACCGCTACAGATGAGATCACAACGAAATGGATATTTAGACTGTGAACGCATAACTGGACTAAGCGAACCAGGACTGCTATGTCAGGCGCTAAAGATGCTGTCAAAGATTGTGCGCATACTCCTGAACGACCGTAGAAAAAACAAATTGCAATAACAGGCTAATAAGGTGGTGCGTGCATAGTAACATCGTTTGAAGGGAGGCGGTTGGCACAATAGTTACTAGATATTATTATATTAATAAAATTGTGTTAATTACAGTATTTACGGGACAGTCAATTCATAAAGGTTTTACAGAGCTTATTGTTGTATTCTATGTATAATACATCATTGGTATATTGTCATCTGAGAAAATCGTGTTGTGAGTGTAGGTATATTACAATACTTGTTGATGAGGTGGACCAACGACTTCCCGAATCTATGTATCATGGTGAACCCGAACAAATAACCCAATGCTTCGCTCTCAATTGAGAGACGAAGGATGGGAATAGGCTAGGCTTTGGGTTTTGGGCATCATGGGAACGATTTAGGTCCAAACGCCTTTCCTTATGGTAAGCTATATAATTGGCATCAAAAACACTTAATTTCTTATTTGCTTATAAAAGATCAGTTGTCCATTCGTGATTCTTTGTTATCATGTCATAGTCACAATAAAGAACAAGTTCTTAATCATATACATGATATCTACAGAAAACCCAGAGGGATATTACACAATCACCTTTTTCATTAGTTAAAACATTGTGATGTTGGGTCCATGCCAGCCATGGTTAACTTGTGAGCTCAAAAATGGTATTTTCCGTATATTTCCTTCTATTAATAGTTGATGAATGCCACAGATAATGGATACTTGATGGGTTTTCTTTATCACTAAGAAACATAAGTCTGAAGTTTTTAGATAAGATTTTTTAAGGTTGTTATTTTTAACAAATTAAGTTACACAAGACTTAACCCATGCAAGTTAAGATACAAAATAAAAAATTGTTCCGTCTGACAATGGGCCGGGGGTATATTTGTTAAAAAGATCACCAAAAAAAATCGGCAAAAAAATTTTCGCCAAGAAATAATTGGAAATCATACAACGCTAAAAACTTCTTGCCTTCATACATACAACAAGGGTATAGATGAGAGCTCAACAGCAAGATAAGGAATTTTGGACGATAAGAAAAAATACGTAATTACCCTGGAAGTCACTCAGATGCCCTCATGATTTGAATCAAGTAACCTAAAGTATTTAATGGACACGACTTCAAATTGTTGCTAAACAAGTAAAACTTTATCTTAATGAATTCCGTTTACGACCATACAAAAAATTCTTTCCCACATGAACAAAACCATATCAAATACCTTTGGGCTCAATACCTCAAGCATACGCTCACTTATTACTAACTCTACCTCCAAAGAGTATTTTGGTACGTAAAGTCTTATGTTCTACATCCTCTAAAAAGGTTATAAGTCGCACAAATCCAAAAAGCATTGGAACACGCCAAGTAGATTGCTGGTTAAGTAAGTGAGATGGTTTTGTTATGGCTATGAAGAATTCATACAACAGGATACATCGTGTGTGTTTTGAATCCTCATGCAGTCATATGCTATCTTGAGAAACTGAGTTATAATTTCAACACCTCAACGCTGAGTGGTCAAAGGGGAGAAAAGTTCTAAACGAGAATGATACCACTAGATTGGGTTACGAATAGTCATATACTGCAGTGAAAACTCGTGCCGACAATAGAGCCAAGTAGCAGACGACCGAGATCAATCGGAGGATTCGTGCTTCTGACCTAACCAAATGGATACAGTCATTTAACAAGTCAGGATCATGTGAATCCCTCTCAAAACGCGGATAATATCAGAAGGTTTATGACTTTACACTAAGGACTGCCTTTGAATATAACATGCTGGTGAAATAGACTAAGTTTGTGACAGCCCCAAGAAGGTCCGAAAGAATAGAAGATAGAAATGGATCTGGTACACAAGTAAGAACAATCGGGAGTGCCCAACAGAAAAGATGGTATGAACCTGCTTCTCTTAATGAACCTACGTGAAATTTCAGACTCTATCCAATGGGCAACGCTTAAGTCAGGTAGCTAGTATATGAAATACATGCAAAGGCCATTTGCAAATGTCAATAAATATTCGGAGAAGGAATGATTCAAAGAAAACTCGTTGAAGAAGCCCAGAATAGAACAGTGGAGCAAAAGCTATGCAAGACTTTCTGCGATGCAATAGGAGAGTAAAATATGGTATCGTTGGGGAGAATAATCACGGGCAAAGGCCTTTGAAATGTCAATATATTCGGAGGATATTCCAAGAACTGTTGAAGAAGCCCAGAATAGCCAACAGTGGAGACAAGCTATGCAAGTTGAAATGGATGCACTGGAGAAAAATGGTATCTGGGAGAAATACAGGTTACCAGAAGGAAAAAGGCTAGTTGGTTGCAAATGGGTCTTTACAATAAAGCATCGTGCAGATGGAAACATTAAAAGTTATAAAGCTAGACTTATTGCCAAAGGGTACACACAGACTTATGGCATAGATTACTAAGAGACATTCTCTCTTGTGGCCAAGATAGATACGATACGTGTGTTGTTCTCATTAGCTGCAAATCTTGATTGGCCACTACATCAGTTCGATGTGAAAATGCCTTCTTACATGGCGACCTAGAAGAAGAAGTCTATATGGAAGCTCCTCCGGGTTTTACAAAGGGGTTCAAATCTGGGGAAGGATATAGACTGAAAAGGGCATTATATGGGCTCAAATAGTCTCCAAGGGCCTGGTTTGGGAGATTTACTATGACCATGAAAAGATATGGATACTGTCAAAGTAATTCTGACCTTACACTGTTTATGAAGAAGAAAGGAGAGCTGTTAACTTGCCTCATTATATATGTGGATGATATGATTATCACAGGAGTTGACACAGAGGAAATAACATCATTGAGAGAGAGGCTCTTCAAAGAATTTGAAATGAAAGATATTGGGAAACTAAAATATTTTCTAGGCATCGAAGTCTTGAGGTCAAAAGGGGGAATTTTCATCTCACAAAGAAAATATATACTTGACCTTCTCACAGAGGCAGGATTAGTGGATTGCAAGCCGGTTGAAACCACAATGATAGTCAATCATGGGCTCAAGATCATTGAAGGAGCTGAGTCAGCTGATCGTGGCCAGTATCAAAGGCTAGTTGGGAAGCTAATTTATCTCTCACATACTAGACCTGACATTGCTTATGCAGTTGGGGTGGTTAGTCAATTCATGCACAAGTCACAGGTTGACCACATGGAAGCAACACTCAGGATTATCAAATATCTGAAAGGAACACCAGGACGAGGAGTGTTATTCCAGAAGCATGGTCACTTAGAAATACAAGCCTACACTGATGCTGATTGGGCGAGGAATCCGATTGATAGGAGATCGACATCAGGGTACTTCACTCTTGTTAGCGGTAACTTGGTCGCTTGGAGAAGTAAAAAGCAGAAGGTGGTAGCTCTCTCCAATGCTGAGGCAGAGTTTCGAGGGATTGCAGGGGGTTTAGCCAAAGTTCTCTGGTTGAAGAAGTTATTGACAGAGTTAGGTTTCCCTCCAGGAAGGCCCTGCAAACTGCTGTGTGATAATAGAGCGGCTATAAGCATTTCTGAAAATCCAGTACAACATGATAGGACCAAACATGTGGAAGTTGATAGACACTTTGTCAAAGAGAAACTTGAAGATGGAAGCATTTGTTTGCCATTTGTTCGGTTTGAGGAGCAGTTGGCAGATATACTCACCAAAGCAGTTCCAGGAAAGATCTTCAATCAAGCATTAGTCAAGTTGGGTGTCGGAGACCCTACGACCCAACTTGATTTGGCAGATATACCACCAAGCAGTTCAGAAAGAGATTCTACAATCAAGCAATTAGTCAAGTTGGGGTGTCGGGGTGACTCCTACGACACTTGTAGGGGGACGGTGTAAAGAAGTAAGGAATCATGCAGAAATCCAGAAAATAAGAAAGGATTCAAGCAGAATTTAAGGAAAGATCTGGAATTTCAAGCAAATAAGTGAAAGTGAATCCATAGCAATCATAAAATATGAAATTTGGATCAAGCAAATAATGACAAGATGATAAAACGATCAAGCAAATAAGGAAAGGATCAGAATCATAAAAATAAGGAAATTGGATCAAGCAAATAATGAAATGATCAAACGCAATTATTGTAAATATTCTATATATTGTGTATATAAACTCTGTAATTTACAGATTGAAAGGTATGAAAAAAGAATTTTTTTTAACCCTAAAAGCTATCAGTACAGAGTTAAAACTTTCATATGCAGTTAACTTAATTGGTCATTAAAAGAATATCATATTCCATACTTTGTAAAGTAATTAATTATGTTCGCATTTTGTAGGAAATATTTGCCTATACAAAGGAGAGGCTACAAATAAAAATCATTGGATGAATTGATGTGTTATAGATATATTCCTCTTCTATGGTGAAAATAGAAGTCGCTCACAGTCACGTTATGAAAGAAGACAAAAGATGTCATTTACTTGTGTAAGTCAAGCATATGCCCACCAATATCAGTAAGAGTAGCCCTAATTGCTTTTATCTTTAATTATATATCTTCCTTTTCTTTTCTTTACCTAATAGGATACATCGAAGCCCACCAAAGAAAATAAAGCTCTTCCTGATCTGTTTCACACTCACCATTGCTTCTTTCACATAATATAATTTTCTATGTCTGTCTCATCAATAATCATTTCACTTTCTCTCTAATTTCTTCTTCTTCTTCTTCTTTCTTCTCCTTTCCATGGATCGGGTTTTGCTGCTTTTTCTGTCATGTGTGGCTCTGCCACTGGTTTTTACTACAACAACATGGGCAGAAGAGAAGGTTATGAATCCAAAACAGTTGGAAATGTTTGTTGATGAGATTCCAGATGTGCCTAGAATCCATGGTTATGATATTGTTAATGGGGTTCCCAAGCCTAAGCGACTTAGAATTGGCATGTTCAAGATAGAATGGGTAAGTAAGTTTATTAATTTTACTAGTATTTGAATTAATTTATGCTTTTGCATAGTTATTGCTGCAATTTCATTTCTTAATTTTTTGGGTTATTTTATTTATTTTTATTATTATCGATTTCAAATTTTTAATGGCTTCAATTGGAAGCCCTATCATGTGTTTCTTTGCTTTACATAGTTTCATTTATTCCTTCTTTCTTTTTGGTGGCCACCGTTCTAATCTTTCTCTTTATATTAAAATCTAAATAAAGGAATACTTTCCCTCTAAATTTGAACTATCAATTCACCTCTATTACGATATTCATATTAACTATGTTGAATACTTCATAAATACATTTTTTTTTTTATTTCAAAACTTCTGTTAAATTATGCTTTTATATTTTTAAATATATTAGGAAAAATTAAATAAAATTATAGTTAATAATATTATCTTACTCCATGTGAAAATCAAATTTATATTTATTGAACAGAGAGATATATACATTGATAATTCTAACTGTTCCATTTCAAAAAATAATAATAATAGTAATAATAATTCTAACCGTTCCTATTCTAAACAAGAATTATATGTCAATTTTTTATTTTTATTTTTATTTTTATTTTTTTTAATCAACGATGTCTTTGCAATTTCATCGAATGCCCCGAAGGAATAATCCACGGTCTTATTCGGCCATTTTTCAATGAAATAATTAAATATGACCGTCACACACCTTACACCAGTTAATATTTATTTTTTAAGGGAATAAATTATTTGCTTAATTGATACTCTTTAAATATTTAATTTTGGTTGAATATATATATATATATTATTTGTTTGAAGGATCCAAAAAATACTTTCAGGAGAGTTTTTCTTTTTCTTTTTTTTTTTTTTATATCTTATTAATACTACTTTTGACTGTATTTGTTTTGGCAGAAATTCCATCGGGACTTACCGGCAACACCAGTGTTTGCATATGGTGTATCTAAGCACAACGCAACCGTTCCTGGTCCAACAATTGAGGCCATTCATGGCGTTGGCACCTACGTGACGTGGAAAAATCACCTCCCTTCAAAGCACATACTTCCATGGGATCCGACAACCCCAACCGCCATACCTTCCACAAAGAAAGGCATTCCTACGGTGGTGCACCTCCACGGTACTATTGGCGAACCCGAGAGTGATGGGAATGCCCAGTCATGGTTCACTAACCGATTTGCTGAAAAGGGACCCACGTGGACCAAAAAAACATATCATTACCACAACTTTCAACAACCTGGGAACCTTTGGTACCATGATCACGCAATGGGGTTGACTAGAGTCAACCTATTGGCCGGCTTAGTTGGAGCCTACATTATTCGTCATCCTGAAGTTGAGGCCCCACTTAGACTACCTTATGGTGATGAGTTTGATCGGACGTTGATGGTGTTTGATCGAAGCTTCCGTACTAATGGTTCGATATACATGAATTCTACTGGAAACAATCCCTCCATACATCCACAGTGGCAACCCGAGTACTTCGGAGATGTAATTGTGGTCAATGGCAAAGCTTGGCCGCGTATGATTGTACGACGTCGTAAATATAGATTTCGCATTATTAATGCCAGCAATGCAAGATTTTTTAGATTTTTTTTAACCAATGGCTTGAGATTCATCCACGTGGGATCTGACTCTGTGTATCTTGAAAGACCTGTTGTGAGCAATGAAACTCTCCTGGCCCCATCTGAAGTTGCTGATGTGGTTGTTGACTTTTCAAAGTCAAAGTCAGACACTGTTATTCTAGCTAATGATGCACCATATCCATATCCAACGGGGGACCCAGTCAATGAACCAAACGGTAAAGTGATGAAATTCATCATCAAGAAGGATCCAGAAGTTGACACGTGGAGAGTGCCTAAGAAGTTGATTAAATATTCTTCTCCAGAATTATCCAGTACGTCGCAAACACGGTACATTGCTATGTACGAATACACAAGTGCGACTGATGAGCCAACTCATCTTCTCTTGAACGGTAAATCTTATGAGGAACCAGTGACTGAGACACCAAAAGAGGGGACCACAGAGGTGTGGAATGTGATCAATCTAACGGAGGATAATCATCCGTTGCATATTCATCTGGGATTATTTGTAGTGATTGATCAAACGGAGTTGGTTAACTTGGAGGGCTTTAAAGCTTGCATGTTGAAAGTGAACGATGCGATTAAGTGCAAAATAGACAAGTACGCACGTGGTCAGAAGTTAGAGGTGCAGGCCCAAGAGAAGGGGTGGAAGAACGTATATAAGATGATACCCGGATACGTCACCAAGATTTTAGTGAGGTTTGCTTACATACACTCGAATGCATCCTACGTGTTTGATGCAACCGCGGAACCTGGCTACGTCTACCATTGCCATGTAAGTCTTTTTACTTTATCTATCCAGCGATAATAACAACTGTGATGATGGAAAAATGAAAAATAATGAGATCAAGAAATTACAAATACATACATTATTTTTTATCCACCTCAATGATTAAATATTACCAGATTTTCATTTTACAAATCATTCAATTTTTAATATTATCGTTTCTAAAAAAGCTTTTAACATTTATCACCATCTACTTTTTTTTTCTTATCAATAATTACATCATTTTACTTTTTATGATTTTGATGTTTTCAATTTCTTGAAAAAGTTTTTTTTTCCTCCTTTTCTTATCAATGATAATTTTTCTTTTTATCTTTTCTTATCAGTTGAATAGATCATTTTACTTCTATGATTTAGATATTTCATATTTCTTGAAAAAATGATTTGATTCGTGAAATTATTTTAATGATAAATGATTCACTTTTAATCCTTAAATTTTTATTAAAAAATTCAATTTAATTTTAAATATATATATTAATTTAGGATATAAACTTATAATTAATTTATTTTATTTTCGATAAAATAATAAAATATATTACGTTTTTTTTAAGTTTAAAACAATAAAAAATATATTTAAAGAAAACAATTCAGATAGATGTTACTTATTCTGCTTCTTCTTTTTATTTTTTTAAAAATATTTTAAAAGTAAAAAAATTAGTATTTTATTATCACAAAAATGATAAACCGATGACAAATTCAAAGTTGGAAAGCCAAACTAGTCCTTTATCTAAATTTTTTAATAGAATCAAAATCCGGTATCCTAGCCAAACTAGTCCATTTGAATGCGCTAAGTGACAAGTTTTTTTGCTTCTTAGTCACATGCAGAGGCTTCCATGAAATTGAAAATTCCAAAAACTGCAAAACCATTATTAAGTTTGTCTACTTCTAACGGTGTGATGGCTTTTAGATATGGTTGCTGTTTTGTTTTTTTGGAATTGTTCCTCTTCTGAGAAATTCAAATTTATAAAACAAAAATGTTACTTTTCAAATGCAGATTTTAGATCATGAAGATAATGTCATGATGCGACCCTTAAAGTTAATTCGTTGAGGAGGCGAACTGAGAACATTAGAGTTTTAAGAACAAATTAAGGTTGCTTTCTTTCTTTATTTAGTTAATTTTTCTTAATAAGTATAATTTTTAACTTTTAATTATTTTGGCAGGATGGCTATTTATTTTGAAATAACTGCAGAAGTTGAAGGAGGGCCAAAGTGTAAAAATATAGAATTTGTGATAATACCAAGTACAAAATATGGTGTTGATCATATTTTATTATTCAAATAAATTAATAAAAGGTATTATTATTATTATTCAATAAATAATTAATTTCAGTTTTATCTTCCCCTTTTGAATTAAATAAATAAATAAATATATGATAATACGACAACTGAAAATACACAAAATAAGTTAAATATACGATAAAACTACGATAATTGAAGATGTAGAAAATAGTATTTTCATTTTTGTTAAAAAAGAAAAAGCAATGGTAATCTGAAAATGCTGAATTCAGTACCATCATATATGAAGATCAAACAATTATATTTCAATTTAATTAGAATGACAAAACAAAATCTAATATTAATCTTAAAACTTTTATATTATTATTAAAAATTTTTAAAATTCTTTGTGAAGGAAATAAAAAAATAAATTATATTGTAGAAATTTCATTCTATTCCTAATTTCGTATTCCTAATACTCAAAAAAAAATTTTCCTATTCCTGGACCAAATTCGGATCAGAAATTTCTAAAGACAGGCCATAGCCCATGCGGCCGAGATGGCTCACAAACTTAGAAGGGAAAGACCAATGCCTAGAGTCTCATCCACTGGGCCACGTCCTTGGATAGCGGCAAAATCGTCAAACGGCAAAAACATTTTCTGTTCACTGGGGAAAGCTAAAATCAACACTCACGGCCAAGGCAACGAGCATCCTCGCCTGAAAATGGCAATAACAACGTTCCATCATCATCGTCCATTCCCTCTATTAACAACCAAATCACAACCGTCCGTTCGACCAAAGTTTTCTTGTTCCGCTCTTCACTACTCGAGCAAGGTCAGTTCAGTTGCTTGAGAATCTCTCCTTTTTTAATACATATATGATATCACAATTGTATCACTGTAAATTAGAAATTAAGGTGTTTTTGGGGAGGGAATCAGTGCAGGAGGGAGTATACAAGCGTAATGATAGTCCCGACTGGAGTGGGGGCCGTCATTGGTGGATTCGCCGGTGATGCTTTACCTGTTGCTCGTGCTTTGTCATCCGTCGTAGATTGCCTTATCACACATCCTAATGTACGTTCTTCTTTTTCATTGGAATTATGCAATTTGCATTTTGAGCAATCATTACATTTTTTACTTTGCAAATAAACACATTACAGGTGCTTAATGCTGCCATGCTATATTGGCCTATGTCGAACGTGTTATATGTTGAAGGTTATGCTCTTGACCGTTTTGCGCAAGGTTTATGGGCTCTTCAACCTGTTCACCAAAATAAGGTGTCTTGAATTTGCTTGAATTTGATTTATCTGGTAGATATCGTTTAGTAGTGTTAATTGTGGTCGTGGGGCAAATTGCTGACTTCGTTATCTTTCATTGGACATGTGATGCCAAAGTAGGTAGGCTTGGTTCTTGACAAGGGAATAGAGGAGGAGCTTCGAATTCGGCATTTGCAAGTTGCTGATGCGACTAGAGCTTCCCTTGGATTGCCTGTTGTTGAGTATATTATAACTGATACCCCATTAGAGGTACCATTTTTTTTCAGCTGTATCAGAAAGATTTTTTTTTTTTTCCTTTTCATTTTAAATTGCTCTCTTGGTTCCAAGGGATTACAAATATTTTTTCTTTTGAACACTTTAATTATACAGACATGCCATTGAAATTGTATTGCACAATCAAATTCTAAGGCTCTTTCCTATTCTAAAATTAGGGGTACCATTTTTTGGATTTGTATTAGTGAACATTTGAGATATTATTTTATTCGGTTGGTGACACTCAAAATATTTATGCATATAGTATATGCGCATGTTTTCTGTCTATTTTATGCATTAACAGCAGAAGGGCAACTCTAACCTTTGTCAATACTCAAAAGATTTTGCTTGGACAAGTCCGTTTATGTTTAGATAATTAATCTTCGAAATTATATGCTACCTAGAAAAGGGAATTAATATTTTGACCAATATGATTGCAAGAGCTTAAAGCTCATTAACTAATGCAGGTGGAAAAATGGGTTGATCCCAAGAGTGGTCAATCAACTGGCAGGATTAAGAATCCTAGTTCACTGTTAAGGGCTGTGCAGACTTTAGTTGTCCAATCTCAAGTGAATGCCATTGCTGTTGTTGGACGCTTTCCAGATGATGATATTGACGACATTGATGATTATCGTCAGGGAATGGTATGACAACCATGTTTTTGATGTTAGCCTCCTGCTACAACTAATTTTTGGATGTATTGAGCGTATGAAAGGAAAGCATTCCAAAAAATTTGATAGTGTCCTTGGAAAACCTTTTCAGCTTTTTTTATTAAGTTTCTGCGTGCCAAGTATTTTCAAAGTATTATTAACACATCTGATCTAACACTTGCTCTTATACTCTGAAAACAAGAAGTTTCATGTATTCTGTCTTGCAGTTTTTATTCTGAATATGCTTTTAGCAACAGATTTATATTTTTTTCTTATTTAGTAAAGAAAAAAGCTTTGAGATCAAAATTTTTGTTGTCATTCACCTTATGTTTTTTTTTTTTAATTTATTTTTTTCTTCTTTTTGGCTGCAGGGAATAGACGTATTGGCAGGAGTAGAAGCAGTTATAAGTCATCTCGTGGTCAAGGAATTCCAGATTCCTTGTGCACATGCTCCTGCGATGCAACCACTTCCCTTGACCCCATCTCTTTGTCCCAAATCAGCTGCTGAGGAGGTTTGTGAACTTGAATAAAACTGTGTTGCTGTGACTGAGTGCATCAATCTTAATTTTGTATTTAAACATTTAGGCTGCTACTGGAGGTGAGTGATCATGGGCAATGGGAGGCCAGTATAGAATCAAATAGACAGAGAATACGTTTAGCCAATGTTATGTGTTTAATTAAGAAACAAGGGGATGGGCTGTGGGCCTCCAAATTGTTCTTCTGGGAAAGCAAATCCTGGCTGAGGGATTGAGAAATTGTTAATTTTGTTGCAGTTGCTGAATATAGAAGCAAACCCTTTGTCGAAAATAGATCTTGATCTCTTCAAACTGTTGTAAGTGTCTATTTATTTTTCTCATTGCATTTACATGTGATTGTCTTACAACAGATTAGTATTTTAGTCAATATTATGATATAATGATCAGCAACCTCATTCAACCATGCGAACACCCTCATCTTCCTGGCAACTTTAACTGATGAACTGATGAAGTCTGATTAGAATCATAGAACTCCCTAGTAAAATTAGGAAAGCAAATTTGAAGTTTACACCTATAATTTTACAAGTGGAATGGACCAAAGATAACGTAATCTTCTCATGTGTTTATATGAATTTCTATTATCTAATCTGTTGCAGTTTGCATTTTTATTTTTAATCTCTGGATCTCATATGTGCACTTATGTTCAATGCCCTTTTCAACAGATAGGATACACTTTCTTGCCCTGTGTACTTGCTGGGCTGAGTAGAGCACCGCAATATTTGGTGAACAACTCCCAGTTCTCAGAAAAAGGTTGCCTATTAGCTTCTGATGTTGATAGTGTTGTTCTTCCAGTAGATGCTTGTGGTGGAGATGGTGCTCTTGCTTTTGCAAGAAGTAAACAACACAAGGTAGAAATTCAAAAGCATGAGCACATCAGATTTCCCTTTCATTATATAGAAAATTTTAATTCTTGTATAAGACTGTAAGGTAGAGCCCAATAATTAGCATTTTGGCTACTTACCACCTTTTCTGCCTTACTGATTGTTTTTCTTTTTCAGCCACTTATAATTACCGTAGAGGAAAACGTAACAGTTCTCAATAGTACACCAGATAAACTTGGGATCGAAGCGGTATGGATTATATCATTTGAACAATCATATTTCTTTTTTGCTCATGTTTGTTTTGGAGTTGCTAGATTTTTATGGCCTTGAGAATTAATTTAACTTCTTTGTGGTCAGTAGTATTTTCTTCGCTGGTGTGTATGCTAAGATACAGGAAATTGATGCCCAAACATTTGTGCTTTACAAGTATTTTTATCTTTCTCTGGGAACCTCATAACTTTATTTGAAAATGCTGCTCTGCCTACTTTTCGGAATGAATTTGGCCATGGATTAGGCATATTTGATGAAAAAAGTGGAAGTAGTACTTGTACAGCCTTTATTATCTGTTTGCCAATTTCTTATTTTCCCCACCTTTACCTTCCAGCGTATACTTGCTTAAACAAACAAACAAGTAACAGAATTAACAGACTCCTTTATTCTGTCTCTTTTGCCTAGTTGTGTTATCTCTCGAAGGAGAGGTGCCAGGTGCTAGTGTTAATTAGACATTTAGCCTTTTTTGTGAATGACAACGTATTAACTTCCAATTTTCCCAGTTGTAAAGCGAGTTACCATGTATGGGTCTGCTATGTTGGCTTGCTTCCTTGTTAAAGCAGGCCACGCCTGCTTTCTTTCTTGAATGGGCCTATCTTCGACAAGTATTATGTGTCATGCTTGGATTACTTTACTATTATACAGTATCTTACTTTAGATCCCAAATTGTAGGGATAAATTGGAAATGTTTATTGAGGTTGCAATTATGTCCAATGGTCCACTTGCACCTAATAAACATCTAACATTACTGCGTTGATTATTGGTCTGTCATTTACAATTGGGAATTTTATTAATCAGATCGTCAAGAAATTATGATTTATTTCAAAACTAAGCAAAAGTGGATTATTTTGCAGGTCACAGTTTCAAACT
>NW_023591078.1:565128-670128 GCF_014843425.1 Jatropha curcas | reverse complement strand
GATATACAAAAATATAAATACATTACTGAAAGCAAATTAGTTTATAAACCGGTACGTATATAAATTAATTAATCTACAGAATGAAAAATTTCACAGATGAAAAAGAAAAATAAAGGTTTCTTTCAAGTTTTTTTAATGATTATAAAAAGGTTGATACACTTTAACTGTCCCATAATACATATAAAATGGATAGAAGAACATAGGAAATAACGAAATTAATTAATAGAAAGTGGTTAAGTATTAGAGAAGCAGTCATTTTCCAAGAATAAGAAGCCATTTTGTTGGTGAATATTGTTTGACAGGAGATGGACCTATTAGAATTAATGCTGGAAGGTGAAGACTGAAGAGGAAGTGACTGTTTGTTCAAAATTTTTTTTCCATGGAAGCTGTCCAAAACCATCAGTCAACCAAAAATCATGTGATATTGCCAACTTTCTTTTCTCCTTCTGCTTAATTACTTTTATTTCTAACATTTTCCTATTTTCATCTCTCTATCCGTTCCTAAATACTTATCACATTTGAAAAAATATTATATTATAAAATATTTATCATATTTATGATTTTAAAAAATAATAAATTATTTTCATGTTTATACATTTGTATCTAACCAATAATTATTACTTCAATTTCTAAAAAAATTTAGTGTTTGGATATGTTAAATTAAGGTTGATATACTCAATGTACTTAATAATTTATTTAACTCATACAAATTTAATATTTTTTTTAAGAGATGTGAAATTTCAAATACGACAAATATTTAGAATATTAAAACGTTTACTTGGAAATATTTTTCAAACTACATATTTCCTGTCGTGTAGTTGTAATATTGAAAAAGAAATATTTTTCAAACTACTTATTTCCTGTCATGTAGTTGAAATATCGAAAATTTTATTAAAATTTTTATGACTATAAATAATTTCAAATTACACAAGTTTCATATCCTAAATATTTATTGTTTAATGTGAAAAAATACATAAAATAATAAGTTAAGATAGTGGAAGACCTATACTGTTAACTGACAATGATTAGTAAATATCGAGTATTAGAAATGATTTATAATGGTGATTACTGAAGAATAATTAATAGATTACTAATTATATGTTTATAAGGTTATAAATAAATTTTTTAATGTCTAAAAAATATTCATTTTTGTAAGGTGAAGTCATTTTCTTAAAAAAAAAAAATTATTGACTAATTTTTCATATTTCTCTAAATATCAAGAAATTCAAAAATTATTTTCAAGTAAGTTATTTTCAACTCAATATTTTTTTTTTTTTAAAAAAATCTTATACATATCTTTGATTAATCTAACTTGGATCGTTAATTTAAATACACAATTTATCTGAAAAACAAAAATATATAGGCTTTAAATTATTCCTTGTGCTCATCAAATGTACATTTGATATGATAATACAATTCCTTAACTAGAAGCTGAAACCCTAAATATCTGCTCCTCTAAACAAAAAAGAAAAGGAAAATGTAATTTCTAATCCATACTTAATATATATAAATCCACTATTAATTTTTAACCTCATAATCTCACAACGCAAAAAAGAGTGCTATATATTCATATACCCTAAACCTAAAAATAAAGAATTTAATTTTACAATTAAGAAAAATGTAAGTAAAAAATGAGAGTGAGGAACTAGGAATGGATAAGGACTTATACTTAACATCAACTAACACGAAGAAGACCGTCAACCCTACCACCACCTTTCTCTCTTTATATCAAAGTATTGTCCTAGCAGGCACAAACACGCACCCACTCAGTCATCCGCATGGCCAAACCACCGGTCCAAGTCAACTCTTGTCTTTGCTCGCCCTATATATCCAAATATTACGCCTAGCTAGCTACCCCTTCTTCTTCTTCGCTACATCTCTCTGTGTTTAATTCTTTCTCATACATTTCTTTTTTCATTCAAGAATTACAGTCTGGAATTAAAGGCTAGCAATGAGAAAGCCTTGCTGTGATAAGCAAGACACAAACAAAGGAGCTTGGTCTAAGCAAGAAGATCAGAAACTCATTGATTACATTCGAAAACATGGCGAAGGTTGCTGGCGAACCCTCCCACAAGCTGCAGGTTATTTTCTATTAATTTAACTCCACATTTATTTCCTATTACTACATATATAATTTTTTACAATTAAATTAAAAATGCATTTCATTCCACCAGAGTTTATATTTTTTTAAGATAAAATTCTTGATTTGTTTCATTTTTGTATTCTTTTAATGCATAGTAGAATAATGATAGAGAGGAAGTATTGAATTTGATTTTGAAATATATGATGGTTAGCAGGTCTGCTTCGCTGCGGCAAAAGTTGTAGGCTGAGATGGATAAACTATCTTAGGCCAGACCTTAAAAGAGGCAATTTTGCTGAAGATGAAGAAGATCTTATCATCAAGCTTCATGCTCTTCTAGGAAACCGGTACTATATTCACTCTTTTAACTTCCTCTCTTTCCCCCTTTTTTTTTTTTTTTTTTTTTTTTTTGCTCTTCTAGGAAACCGTACTAATTCCTCTTTTCTTTCCTCTCTTTCCCCTTTTTTTTTTTTTTTTTTTTTTTTTTTTTTTTTTTTTTTTTTTAAGAAGAATCAACTTTCAGCTGATAGAATCTGCAAATCAATTAATGACACTTCTATATATATATATATGTAGGAAATTCTTAAAGGATAAAATGGCTGTTAGGATTTTAAAACTTTTGATCTCTGTAACAAAGCAATGAACCATTGATGTTCTAATGGGTTTTTTGTTTTTTTAATTTGCAATTAGCTAAATGAGAAATAACGATTAGCATGAGTTACATAATAGTAGATAGCTTTGCCCTGAACCTTTTATAATTTAGATTAACCAGAATTTTAATTCTACTAATAGATGAAGTACTCAAACCTGATATTCTCACTTCTTACACTCTTAAGATATAATATATATACCAATTATGCTAAAATTGTGATCATATTCTATGTTTCATGTATAGTAAATTAAAGATAAAAAAAAAAAAAAATTCACTAATGGTTAAAAGAAATTTGATGTTTTCAGGTGGTCATTAATAGCAGGGAGATTGCCAGGAAGAACTGACAATGAAGTAAAGAATTACTGGAATTCTCATTTAAGAAGAAAGCTAATAAACATGGGAATTGATCCAAACAATCATAGATTAAACCAAAATCTCCCTCGTCCTATTAATCATAAATCAAACCTACAAGACTCAGCAAGTGCAACATCTTCAGGGTTGAACAAAAGTAAAACAAAATTACCTCTCAGTACTAGTAATAATAACAATGACAATGAGCAAGCATCTGATGCAGCAAGTTGTTTAGAGGATATTGGCCGTACATCTGGCTTAATATTGCCAGACCTAAATCTTGAGCTTACAATCAGCATTCCTTCTTCTTCTTCTTCTTCAGCTGCCAATAACATCGTTGAAGACAATAAACACAAAATCATAAATACTAGTCAGGAGTCTAAATTATCCAAGAAACGTGAAGTTGCTTCACCTACACTTGTCCTCTTTCAGTAATATTGCTGTGAAAGATTAAGTTTTGTAAATCTTTGATCATTATTATTGTTTGAGGAAATATCAGAAAAATTAAAAGGCCATCGATCCATTTCAGATCTCTCAATTGGATGAATTAATTCAATTAGTTATGTACAAACTTTATTTTAGTGTTAACATTCTTGTTAATCATCCATCAATTGTTGTTAATTAATAAGAGATTGCATGGTTGTCAATGTGTGTTGAATCAAAATATGTCTTTATGCTTTCAATTTTGTAACTATTTGTAGTTTTAGTTCTTGAATTTCCGATATGTACATTAATAATAATGTTTTTACATAGATATTAATTAGTGGATTGATGATAAATATGTGGTAATAAATAATTTAATTTAGTTTAGTTTAATATGAAAATTTATATATATGGCCTTGGCTAATTTAGCTCAACAGATGTACTTTTTTTTTTTTTTTTTTTAGCTCCAAACAGATGTAGCTTTTTTTTTTTTTTTTTTGTACTTGGTATAATTGATGATATAATACAAATGCAATAAATTAAAAAGTTAACAAATTTTTAAATTTAAAAGAACCAGTTGGAGAAATTTTATGAAAAAAGAAGCATAGAGAAGAATCTCAATTCAGATACAAGAACACAATAATTAAGTGGGGACCAAAGAGGTTATCCAAATTAACCTGCTATGGATAATCCTTGATTAATCATTTACTATCATTTTCTCCACATAAAAATAGAAATTGCAAAGTTAATAATTCCTATAAAAAAGTTTTGTACAACTTTACCTCATTTGATTAAGGACCGGACCTTTTATCCTTTTGATTTTCCAAGAGTTAGAACAGCTTAGTTAGATATGACAATGAAATTTGAATATATTACAATTACTATTAGCAACTTATACCAAACATTCAAAAAATAATAATAATAATAATTTTTACTAGATTATTGTGATAGGAGAAAGCTATATATCTAGATTATTTGTGATAGGAGAAAGCCTACATATATATATATATATATATATACAATATCTACGTACCATCACAGCCGACGAATCACATACTATTATATTCCTTAATTTCAGTGCGGTAGTAAAAGCATGTGCGTCCAAACGTTACCAACTCAACATGGATTAGTGATGCTAGAAGAAACCATATATTCCTTAATTTCAGTGGTAGTAAAGGCATGTGCGTCAAACTACCAACTAACATGGATTAGTGATGTAGAAGAAACATTTACACATCTTGGGTTTTGACCAAATCACACACATACATTTTTATATAATTCTTAGTTACTGTATGTATAATCCATATCTACCATTCAGTGGAACAGTAGATATATATATGTATATAACATCTGGAAAATCATAAATATCTATATTTAATTAAATACCCACATTTTTAGCATATTACCTTCTACATGTTCAGATAAAGGAAACTTGATCGATGAAGGTAACATAAAAAGGAAAAAGAGAAAATGAAATCGGATAGGTTAACTTGAAGATGAACAAAATTAGGCATCTGATCGGTAGTAGAGAAGAATGTTAGTTAAATGAGTCTTTCAACACCCATTTAATGCACTTTGGCATCTATTAACTGATGGAAGAAGATTAAAATTGTTGCCCTAGAACACTATTAGCTTTGCTAGGTTTTGGTAATGTCATATGTAGTTTTCTTGTATTTTCCTGCCAGAAATAATTATTTTATTAGGATTGTCCAATTTGCAAGAAATAATAATTATTGATATGTAATGAATGCCATGCATCATATGGCATGTACGAATTGACTAAGGCTTTCTTCCATTTAAAAACAGATTACAAAATGCAGATCAAAATATCTCAAAAAACAAGAAATTTTGGTCACTGACAAATCTGAAAGTTTGGCTTGGCTCCATTCGTTGTTAGGTTTGTTCCTCACCTTATTAACTAGGGCTTAATGCTTGGGGCCATATATCAGAAATAAATCTTTTTAGTCGTTTATGAATTTCCTAATCTGGGTGTGGATGATCTGTCTTTAGCCAAACTGGAGAAATAAACTTAATGCAGTGCAAAAAAGCTGGCTTATGATACCACCAAACTGCTAATAAAAAGAAAATGGTCACCTCCAGAACAGTGCAGTACATGAAAGAAAATCCTGACAAGAATTACTATTTTTAAAACAATTACGAAAGATCAACCAGAAATTGACTTGCAAACAATTAAAAATCATAGGCATCCTATGATGAGAAACAACATTATTGAAATTAATCTTCGAAATACGTTTCTTTATCACATCTACAACTAAAAGTCTTTCCAAAAACAAAACTGTTTGGTATAATACATATTTTTTGTTGTTAGTTATAACAGGGTGAATGGTCCCACGCCAATGCTACTGATCTTTGTAGTAACAGTTTCTTGTCTTCCTGGGCTGTTTGTACATGTTTTCTCTTGTTGCTTTCTTGATATTTAAAGGCAGTTTCTCAGTATTTACAGATAAGCTCAAAGACTGTTTCAATCACCTGATCTGATCTTATAGTTTTATAAATATAAACGAGTCCAATTAAATTTGATAATAATTAATTAGAAAAATGAGCTTAATTGGGTCCATTTTGGGGGGTTTGAATTTGTCATTACATAAAACCTTAAAAACAATAACAATAACAATAACAAAAGCCATATGAAGAACGTGAAGGAAAGTGTGTATCACGTTTATGAACTAAATGGAACATGAAAATGGAAAAGCATAGCATTTCCACGTGATGAGGCGCATGAATTATGTGTCACGTTTCTTAATTTATATATTTGATAATTATAGTTTCCCTTACTGACAAACGCAACTGGCCTTTTCATAAATTAATGATGTTGTTCTTTTTACAGCGTTATAAATTTTATATTGGAACAAAAGATAGACAATGACCATTTAATCATTAGTTCCCAGCAATGTAACAAAAAAAAAAAATAATTATTTATATACATATTGCCACTTGATGGAGAAAAAAAAAATACATACCTACGGGTTATGGCTCAGTGGCAACACAGGCTAGGCATGGAAGAAAAATTCTAAAGTTTAATCTCCACTAAACACACTTGCAGGGAGAAATAAAGAGTTTTAACTGTGACTAAACCCTGAATTGGATTAGGCAGTTCTTAGTAATGAAGTCCGAACACCGGTGATTTTTACACAAAAAAAAGAGGAAAATACATTAATTATTTTTATTACATTACTCCTTGTATGTAAATATATTTCAATGTTTCATTTGATAGTTAATTTTTTTTAAAACATTTCCATCACTCCATTGTTTTTATATTTATATTATATATTTAGACTTTATTACTCTTATAAAAATAATAACTACTAAAGTTTTTTCAATTTAATATTTTTATCTTATTATTTCATCTATAGTTAATTTAAGATATAAATAACTATTAAAAACTATAGAAAATTTAACTGATATTTTTTATTTCTATAGTATATATAAAATAAAATCAACATAAATATATATATGTGATAAATGATAATTTATAAAAATAATTATACTTTTAACAATCTTTACCGTAGCTAAAATTTTATTAAATATCAATATTTATAAATTAATCGCTCTCAATTCTAAAGTATCAACTATACGTTAATATGAACAACTAAACCCAACGTGCCCTCCATTCACCTTCTAAATTTTCATCCTCCAGAGCTCAATTCGTAGTTGAGCTAATGATTGAAATTCTTGAATCTTGAAGATTGGTCAATGGATCCATAAAATGCATTTTGCTTTATCAATTCTTCTATTTTAGCCTGGTCTTAAATTTATGGTCTACACACTTTAGCCCAAAGCCCATGGATCATATACAATGATTCTATTAACTAGAATGCACACTCTCATAAAATATAATTAACTATCTTTCTAGAACAAGGTTGCCAATTTAAATTTCTAACGTTAAAGTCAGATCATAAGAATTTTTTCTTTTACAAATTTTGTACTTTTAAAAAATATTTATATCTTTTTGTGCATATAATAAATAACTATTGATAAAAAAAAAAAAAAACATAAATCATCAGTAAGGTCCTCCAATTTTAAAATAATGTGTTTTTAATCCTATATCTAAAAGTCATGACCTCTTAACAGTGCATATAAAATTTGTATACAATTGCGGCGATTATTAAAATAATAGTATTTCTGATTATGTATTTAAAAAATAAAAAATAAAATTGAAATATTTTTAAAAAAAATTTTAATTTTATTTATTTAGTGTAACAGATCTATCTAGCCAAATTTTTTCCAAAGAGAACAAATACAATAGACGGGTAAAATATAATGAATATCCATTTGAGATTTCTTTATTTTATTTATTTATTTAATACGTGGGATACAATCAATGGCCGTCCATAATACCAAACAAACAACCAGTTGTCTTTGAAATTTTATAATGAAATGAGAAAGTCCAATAACGAAATCTTAACATTTTAAGGAATTAATTAGCTGTAACGACTAATGATGCCTGTCTATATCACCAAACGCTCTACTTTTTAGTTAGGGTGTGGATCCCACACTTTACCAAGAAAATGTGGATCCCAAACATAAACTGTTGATTACAATTTTATATTCTATCCATATATAATTTGAAAATAGGCTTAAGTTCCTTTTTTACTTGTCCAAATTACATTCTTATTTCCCTTTTTATAAGAGAATAATCTTAACATTATAAGCCTCAAATAGTGAAAAAATTTCCTTGATTGCTGCTATGTTGGGTGCATGGTAATGAAAATGAAAGGAGTCAGCCTATTATTATTATTATTATTATTATTATTATTATTATTGGGTGCTAGCTCATCAAAATGATGACCTTTTCTAGTGGAAAATTAAATCATTTTTTTTTCTTAAAAAGAGGATTTTTATCTTTCTTTATTTTGGAGCTTTTTCAACAATTAATTCATTACCACCGAAATCTCATGCATCAATTGTCAACGTTTTCATGTTTCAAGTACAAGGGGCACTATTTTTTCCAATTTTAGCATATCTCCTGTATTTCTAAACGGCATATTGATTCGAGACATTTTATAATATTTTTATACGTATCTCCAATGCTTAGAAAATATCACATTTAAATAAAATATATCTGATAGTAGTAATTTTATATTTCGATTTCCTAATTTTACACTGACATTTTTAAACTTTTCACTTTTACATAGTTTAGGATAAGAAATTGGGTTATTTATAATTAAAAAATTGAATTGTTGGTGTAAACTTTATCTTTGAATAGTAGATTTCCTCCCAAGGCATTGCTTGCCTAATTAATCAAAAATGCCTTTAAGCATCATTTTACAAATTACATAAACTAAGCACTTCATTAACAACAAATAGAAAGCTTTTTTTTTAGAAAGCTAGAGGGGAAAAAAACAGAACTATAGCCACAATTTTCTTGTTTTATTTTCATTTTCTTTAAAGAAAACTATCTAACAATAATAACACAAAGACAAGACAAGGGTCCGCTATGTTGTATGTGTGTGTATAATATATAAAATTTATTTATTTTTTTTTTTTTTTGGCCCACTACTTTCTTTTGTGAAGTCTCTCTCTCTCTCTCTCTCTTTTTTTTTTTTTTCTGTACATTATTTCTAAATTTTAACACTCTTATAACAATAGCCTTCTAGGCATAAGAAATGCGGTTATTTATAATTAAATTAAAATGAATTGTGTTGTTGAAAACTATTTTATCTTTTGATAGTAACATCCTCCCAAAGGCAAATTGCTTGCCTAAACATTAATCAATAAGATAAATCGCCTATATGAAGGCATACCATATTTACCAAATCTTGACATCGTGATAAAGAGCGTAAGCGAACACTTCCACATAAACAACTAAATTAATGAAAGTCTTTTTTTTAATTTAGAAATTTGTAGAAGCTGAATGATGGCGTAGAATAGAGAAGAACATGAACTTGAATAGAATACGCGTATCGAATTCATCCCTTGGTTCTAGTTCATTTAATCTTTCAAAAGAACAGAAACTAATCTAATCATATTAGGAGAAAAAACACAAAGACAAGACAATGGTGGTCACTGTAATAAGTTAGTATGTGTGTATGTATTACATCATATAGCGAGATAGAATTTATTATTTTTTTTTATTTTTGTGTGCTCCACTACCTATTGGCTTTTGAATGAAAAGTCTCTCTCTCACTGCTCTGTACTCATCTCTCTTTTTGAATTGTTTTGGTGATTCGTTCATTAAGAACCATATGGTAGTTTAAATACTGTGCACAATATCTTATCTGAAAAGAGTGGAACATGTAATATGAAAAGCTGGTCTGCTTTTCCAGCCTTGCAACCAATGATCTTGCTCATCACTAAGGAATAGAGCCAAATTGGACCCAGGTCTGTTAAAATCATGATTTCATACCGTCGACTTTCAATGTAATTAGCACTTGCGTTTTTCTTTTTTTCTCGTATCTCTCATGGCTGTGGTGATTTTAATATCTGTCTATTTTAGAACATTGTGCCTTTCCTAGCTTTCAACATTATGAATTGGAGAGTTATTAATATAGAAGCAACCGTACCAGAATATTTTTGAATCTATAAGTGCTACTATTTAATAAGAGTTTAGGTGCTGAGGTTAGACTATTTTGGTGGTCTTTCTAATTTATGTATTACGCGTAAAGGTTTAACAAATGTATATATATGTATCAATTGATAAGTTTAATTATTGTCAAAAAGAATTAGTAAATTTTATAATATATTTTGATCATTGTGAAGATGTAATAAAACAGTGTATAGAAGAGCTGAATAAAATTGGTATACGTGATCTACGATAATAAGAGAATTTTTAATAATAGCAAGCACAAATTAGTTATAAGTAAGAGAAAGTGTTATCAAATTAGGCTAATGAATATTGAAATATGTATTGCTTATTTTCATAAAGATTCGAGATATATATTCCTTTAAAGTTCAAATCAAAGTATAAATAAAATTGTAAGACAATGAGTTAATGAGAGATAATTATGTTTTGAATTTAATAGGATAATTGGTACCGATTCATATTGTTATAGGATACCGTGAAATACCAATGTATTCTTAGAAATTTCGATATATGGTCTTAGAATTCAATAATCAGCGTGCAATCTTAAGCCGAACGGTGTGTATTACCTTGTTGTATTTTCTCTCTTCTCTCTTCTAGTGTAAACATCTACGACAAGCACAAAGGCACAACGATACGAAGTCACAGACTTAATACCGCGGCTTGAATTTCTTCGGTCTATACTTTACTAAATGATTAAGAATTTAATCAATAGAGAGATCTACAAATTGAATCAAGTTTTCTGTCTCAGTCTCGTTCAGTTAGAGCAACATGTACAAGGCAAACACCTTTACTTAAGTGAAATTAGCGTTGATTAAAATCTTGGCTATATTAACTCTAAATAAATATGACATCGACATTAGAAGACGTTGACAACCAGCAGAAATATATTCGATTTGTCAACCGATATACTCCAGCATATATGTAGAGACATCAATAGATTTATATTGTCTCTACGTCGAATTTACGTGCAATTCGGCCTGTGTATCGTGAGACATCACTCGACTAATTTCATGCGTACGGGCTATGTAATGCCGTCTGTGTTCGGAGTTGAGTTATAAGGAAGAAGACAGCACCAGCGAATCGACTTATCAGACTTCATAGAGGCTGCATTGCTACTTTAGGTAAACTCTGCTCCTGGATGGAGATAATCGGGATGTTCGTAAATGCGTGAATTGGAATCATCGTATCCCAGTGATCTCAGGCTGTTTTTTACCGATTCTATAAGAAGGATTGTCAAGACTTGGTACTCATCGCGTAGCGGGAACGGAAATTATCTTTAAATGTATATGGTGATCGTTTCAATTATAAGTGGACGAAAGAGAATTAGAGATTTTAACACAAAGGACAGTTCTTTTTTTTTTTTTTGTTCATTAAAATTGGTAAATATCCATTTATGGATAACATAAAAAGCTCTGCTTTCCAGCCTTGCAACCACTGCTCATCACTAAGGAAAGACTTTTATCAATTCAAACCTCCTCAAGCAATAGCCTTGCTTTTTCTTTTTTTCTTTTATTATGCTGTTATATTTTTCTGTTAATTTTGTATTTTTTTCGTTAATATATAATTATTTGTACCAATATTTTATCAAAGTTAATTAATTTATTCATTGACTATTTTGTCTTTCTATTTTACCAAAGTTAACTAATTTATCATATATTTAATATAAAAATATAAAAAATTTGATAGAAAGATATAACATTGTAGAAAGACGAAAAATTATAGGGACAACTATGTATTTTTAAAAATGCAAAGGCAAAATTATGTATTTTACAAAATACAAGAATAAAATAGTTAATTCCTTTTTTTTCAAAATAATTTTTCCTTAATTTTATTCTATAAGAGAGTGATTAAATGATAATTATGTTATAAATAAATACATAATTTTAGAGAGTGAAAGCAAAGACTAAAAATTCAAAGTTTAGTTCTCACTGGCAATTGCCAACTGTATTCCCTTGTATTTTCTCTCTTTCTCTCTCTATTACACTACACAACACAACACAACACAACACAACTTCGTCCCGCGAATCTCGCTTTTTCTAAATAAAATTTATCAAAATCCAATGAATCAGCTTTTCTGTCCAGCTTTGGCCATGTCACCACCCTTCTAGGAACGGTTAAACTTGAAACTTAAAGACACCTTGAAGAAGAAACATTTGCAATATACTCACAAGAGAACGCTGATATTGCTCTACGTCAACGGCAATCGCCGGTCCGGCCGACTATTCACGTCGCTATGGAAGCCTCTGGCGGAGGAGGAGCACCAGCTGACATTGTCGCTCCGGCTGCATTGCTACTAGAACTCGTCGGGGAGATAATCGGGATGTTCGCCGGAATTGGAATCATCGACCGTGATCTAGTGTTTAGAAAGGATTGTATGGATCTGGTACGGAGAATTTCTTTGTTGACGCATTTATTGGAAGAGATTAGAGATTACAAAAGTGAATCTGGTCCGTTGGATGCGTCTAGTTCTTGTTCATCATCTTCTGGCAATTGGTGCTCCGATCTTTTTGGGGCTCTTCAGGCTGCTAAGCGTCTTCTATCGGTTGCTGCCACTTTCAAATCCAATAATAATTCTGTAAGTGGAAACTTTTTTTTTTTTTGTACAGCTTAATGTGTCATTTCTATGGATTTAGTTGGGTATGAACTGTGAAATTCTAATTTGGTGTTATAAAACTTAGCTTTAGTTGAAACTCTACAGTTTTTGCTCAACTTGAATAGTACTCAGCTGGTAATAATTTGCATGCGCATTTCTGTATATATTGTTATGATTATTTGGAATTTACTTGTGAATCCCTTTTGAATTACCATCACGGAATACTAGTAAAAAAATGAATCCTTTTTGAATTTTGCTTGGAAAATATTACTTGAAATTACATTAAAAATCAATTGAATGTAGATTGGTTCTATTAATCTTTAGTTATTGAGCCTTTAAACCTCTGATCTTACGTTGATGAGATTCTAAATTTAGTATTTTCTTTGAACAAAATTATAGAAGCAAGGAAATTTTGTATAGTATTTCTCAATTCTATGTTGTTAAGCATCATATTGGATCTGTTGATGGGTAACCATTGGGAGACGAACATTTACTTCTTTAGAGCTGTTCCAACCTTGAAGCCCATTATTGCTGAAATTTTGCTGTGTTCATGCACATTCTCTTAAAAATATATAGGTACCTCTCTGAATTTTGTATGTATATTGACTTAAGGATGGAGCTGCAAAGAAAATTGCCTTCCAATTTCAATGTGTGACATGGAAACTGGAAAAGGCATTGGCTAGCATACCGTACGATCAGTTTGACATCTCAGAGGAAGTACAAGAACAGGTATGTGTTGAAAACATATGCGGATCTATGGTCTTGATGGAGCTCAGCGTTAATATTTTAATCTTTCACTAGGTTGCATTGGTAAGATCACAGTTGCAAAGAGCCTCAGAAAGATATGGGTCAATGAATTCAAGAGTAATTTCTTTTACCTTAACTGCTGATGCCATGGACAAAGTAGTTGATCAGGCTCAAAAGGGAAACAGGCTAACAAGGAGTGCACATATTGAGAAAACTTGTGATTCCCATCATGAAGTTTTGGAAAAGCTAGACGCTGTTTCTGGAAGTGATGGGTCAAAGAGCCATGCTGCAGATCAGGTCATCAGTGAACCAAGTGAAGTTGATCAAAGCAAGAAAAATAATTTGGCTTGCAAGAATATGGAAGACTTAAAGAAACCTGATGCTCCCATAATTCCTGATGACTTTTTATGCCCTATTTCTTTGGAATTGATGAGGGATCCTGTAATTGTGGCAACTGGACAGGTACACTTTGGAACCTCAAACCCCATTTTAATGTGTGCCTATATGTTTTAAATAAATTTTGCTTAAATTTCAAATCTCTTTCACTTTTATTATGTTTGCCTTCTGATTAACCTCTTATGGTTCTGTAGACTTATGAGCGGTCTTATATTCAAAGATGGATAGACACTGGCAATGTAACATGTCCGAAAACGCAGCAAAAGCTTGAACACTTGACACTGACTCCAAATTATGTTTTGAGAAGTCTAATAACTCAGTGGTGTGTGAATCACAATATTGAGCAGCCAACTGGGTTAGCAAATGGGAGAATAAAAAAGAGCGATGGATCTTTTCGTGATGTAAGTGGTGATATAGCAGCCATCCAGGCACTTGTCCGCAAGCTCTCAAGCAGGTCTTTTGATGAACGCAGAGCTGCTGTATCTGAAATCCGATCCTTATCTAAAAGAAGCACAGATAACAGGATACTAATAGCAGAAGCAGGAGCTATTCCTGTTCTAGTTAATCTTTTAACTGCTGAAGATGTATCAGTACAAGAAAATGCAGTTACCGCAATTCTTAACCTCTCTATATATGAAAATAACAAGGGACTGATAATGCTTGCTGGTGCTATTCCTTCAATTGTCCAAGTTCTCAGAGCTGGGAGCATTGAAGCAAAAGAGAATGCAGCAGCAACACTTTTTAGCTTGTCACTTGGTGATGAGAACAAAATAATAATCGGTGCATCGGGAGCGATACCTGCTTTGGTAGAATTGCTTGAAAATGGGAGTCCTAGAGGGAAGAAAGATGCTGCAACTGCCTTGTTCAATCTGTGCATTTATCAAGGGAACAAGGGAAGGGCTGTAAGGGCTGGAATTATCCCAGCATTGTTAAAGATGATCACAGATTCAAGAAATTGCATGGCCAATGAGGCGTTAACAATTCTTTCTGTTCTAGCTAGCAACCAAGATGCTAAGGTTGCCATAGTAAAGGCTAGCACTATACCTGTTCTCATAGATCTATTGAGAACGAGCCAGCCACGCAACAAAGAGAATGCAGCTGCCATTTTGCTTTCCTTGTGCAAGAGAGATCCTGAGAATCTTACCTGCATAAGTAGGCTCGGTGCCGTTATACCATTAATGGAGCTAGCTAAAAGCGGCACTGAAAGGGCCAAGCGGAAGGCTACTTCGTTGTTGGAGCATCTTCGAAAGCTACAGAACTCTAACAATGGTAACTGAACCAAAAAGCTTGATTTTTCATTAATTTTTTTGTTTCTTTTATTCTAATTATTTGACAATGATTGCCACACCCACACCATTCTATTATATAGTGTGATCCTGAGAACATAAGCATGAGAGACAAAGTCTTTCTCATTGCTCTTTGTATTTATTTCCTTCTTCATGCGTGTAAAAATTACAATTGATAATCTGTTTGTCATGATAATATTTGATTAATTAAAGATTTCTTTTCTGTCTAATAAATGAATGTATTTCCTTTCATAATCCAGGAAACTTTACATGGGTTTATTACGCATAGTTGATATTGTTTAAAGTGAAAAGTACTTGACTTTCAAAAGGAAACCAAAAAGTACCCATAGTGGAGAAAATATTTATTTTTTCATTTTTTTTTTCTCCCTCTTATGCTTGAAAAGGGCAAAACGTAAAAAATAAACTAAAACATGAGTGGATACAATTTAAAGATACAAAAGATTGTTAGTGGGTTAGTAACACACTAACATAACGCATTTTGGACCGCAAGTGAGTAAAATCTCACACTAAAAGTGAATGCAATGATTATTTGTTTCAGCTTAATGACACTTGTTGAATTTCCAATCATTCAATGATAAGAAATGAACTTGTTTCTCTAAATTAAATTAATTCATTATTTATTTAAATTTACTAATCAAATTTTGTTTAAATGAAAAAATTTATTTTTAGAATTGATTCAATGAATTATGTACCATATTAGATGAAAAAAAATAAAATTTTGCTACATTATAAAATAACACTATTTACTACTTTATTTACTACTTGATATTCTTCTGCAATCAGCTTTCGATATCTTTCTTAATTAAACTCAGTAAGATAAGTGAATTCAAATTCATTATTTAGCTTCCAGCCTAAACAAATTACTCCTAAGCGAAGGATCTACACAGATAAACCTATTGTATTAGAATTTTGAATTGTTTGTAACATTGGAGGTTAATAGTTCAAATTTCGAACTGAGTAATTGAATTTTAAGTCTTTTTTCCATATTGCCTACCAAACATAAAATAGAAATTTTTACTCTCATAAAGTCGCAAACAACTAAAGCTGACTTTTAGTAAAGCAGCCATTAAGCACGTGATTGACCATAAATAAAACTGTCATTAAAATACTAATCATCTAATTTAGGTTTAGTAAAATCTAACATTATTAAGTAATCATAAAAGGTACAATTAAGGTACAAAAAAAAATTATTTTTTACTTTTAAGTTTCTAGAGAATAATAAACCTAAAAGTGATAATATTGGTATTGCATGCCTCTGTCTTCTGCCTTATCTAGACAGGCTGCAAATTGCAAAATGGCCAAACAATTATTTATGGTATATCAACCATGTCTGCAAAATCAAATCTCGTATATGGGAAACGTGGCCAATATATATTTCAAGAAAAATAGGATACCATATCAAGAAAAAAAAAAAAAAAAAAATATATATTTCAAGAAAATAGGATACCATATCAAGAAAAAAAAAAAAAAAAAAAGTGATGTGGATAACATAGATGTGATCGAGTCTTTTTCAATTTCTTATGATTTTCACATTTATTTGAGGACAAAAAATATAACAAGGCAGGCTTCCGGACAATGTTTGTTGGAGACAGGGATTCAATAACTGTTGTCGAATAGGGGAAAAAAAGGTTATATTGATGCCTGCCCTTGTTTATGAGCTCTCAAACTGGAGCACCATCGTCTGCGGTTTTTCCAAATAATTTTTCATTTCTGTCATTCTCCATAAGTCTTGGATTGTCACACTTTAAAAATGTAATCTTTTTGTTTAATTAACAAATGCAGCTAAATCAATTTATTAATTGATATATAATTCAAACTGCTCTGTATTTCTTAATTAAGTAACCTTTTCAAATTAGAATCAAAGCAATATCCATAATTAATTAATGCTCCCTTGTTTCGAGAAATAACATTACCAAGAAAATATTTTATTTTCTATTGAAAATCATATCAAAAAAAAAAAAAAAAAAAGTGATGTGGATAAACATCAAGATGTTGATCGAGTCTTTTTCAATTTTCTTATGATTTCACATTTATTGAGGACAAAAAAATACAGGCAGGCTCCGACAATGTTTGTTGAGACAGGGATTCAATAACTGTTGTCGAATAGGAAAAGGTTATATGATGCCTGCCCTTGTTTATGAGCTCTCAAACTGTAGCACCATCGTCTGCGTTTTCCAAATAATTTTTTCATTTTGTCATTTCTCCATAGTCTTTGGATTGTTCACACTTTGAAATGTAATTTAATTTTTTTTTAATTAACAAAATGCAGCTAATCAATTTATAATTTGATATTATAAATCAAACTGCTCGTATTTTCTTAATTAAGTAACCTTTTCAATTAGATCAAAGCAATATCCATAATTAATTAATGCTCCCTTGTTTCTAGAAATAACATACCAAGAAAATATTTTATTTTCCTATTGAAAATTGAAAATTAAAAATTAAGTCAGTTTAAAGAAAATAATAATGATGACTTCTGGTTCTTAATTATCATTATAAACACAATTTTTATATTAATTCATTGAAGTAGTCAACTTATTGGCGACAACTTAATTTCACAAATTTGTATTTTTTTTTTTTCTGAAAATAGGAGAAACAGTTTAATTTTCAAGTCAAGTGATGATAATATTAAGTCCCATAAATGAAAATAAAAAATAGAAGAAAATTACAAGAATTAACAACTTCCAAGTTGATGAGCGGACTATCAATTTAGACTTGGTTCTTGATTTCACATTTCCGCACATGCTAATATTGATGAAGACCGGTATCAATTAGTAAACACAAGAATTAAAAAATTAATGTTAAAAGAAGAAAAAGTACAGAATTATCAAAAACAGTAAAAGGGACATTAATAATTAAAAAAAGACTAGAATTAAAGAAAGTTTTCGTCTACCATGCAAGAAAGAACAAACTACTTTTCAATTTTTCATCTCAAAATCAATCAAATACAAATACGTGATGAAAAGAGTCAAATTTCACATGTCTATCCGTTGAAAACTCAATCAATAAGGATTTTGAATCCCCGCCGCCGTGATTATCGTTAATTAATTATCTTTTTTTTTTAATTAATGAAGTACATGTTTATTCTCCACCCATCACGGGGTTTTTGGAGCCCATTAGTACACATTTCCCACGTCCACACGTTGAAAATGATATCATATATATGTATTTTTGCACATGTATAGTTGTTGTAATAGCTAAGTAATTAACAGAATTTTCTTTTTCTTTTTTGCACAACTCATATTTCTAGTGCACATGAGCACGGTTTTGAATCCGAATTGCTATTTGGCAATTTCGGAATTTCCAATTTTGGTTCGTCCGGTTTCAAATCAAAGTCGGACAATTTTTTTTCCTTTTCTAATATTTTTTTTAATTTATTGGAGGTCTTTGTAGATCGAGATAATTCAAAATGGAACAATTATTTTCTTTTTCTAATGCTTTTTCTAAAGTAGTCTTCCCTTTAACTCACCAAATTGGTTAATTAATAATCAATAATAAAATAATAACAACAACAAATAGTATTATCGGAAAAACTAAAAGAGTTCAACAAAAAGTTTAAAATTGATTTTAAAAAATATAATAAAAAAAAACAAATTGAGAGTTTTTTTTTTTTTTATAGTCTTTGATTTGACAATTCTTATTTGTGATTTCATACTCATACGATGCTATTAATTTCGATTTTCGCCAATTTAATTTTAATTCAAAATCAAAACGTGAAGATATAATTTGTAGTGTGAATGGCTTTCTTTGTGTGGAATGAAAGAAATGATAAAAAAATATTAAAAACTAACCCGTGATATATATAAAACAAGCACAATCAAATATTAAAAAAAAAAAAAAATCCAAAGTCTAGCTAATTTTATGCAGAAACCGAAAGCTTACGTGCTGTATTCCGTTTGTCAAATATTCTAGCAATTTTCAAATATTTGCCTTCTTTGTTGACTAATGACTTTCAAAGGAATCCATGTCCTTATCTCTCACCTTCCCTCCCGTACTCTTTATAATTATAAGCCCTACCCAAATTCACAACTTCATACCACTGTATCACCAACCTTCACAACTATGGGAAACACTTTAGGAGGCAAAAAGACTGTCAAGATCATGAAGATAACCGGTGAAACCTTCAAGCTAAAAACTCCGGTGAAAGCCGGTGAGGTTGTTAAAGATTACCCAGGTCTTGTTTTGTTAGAATCAGAAGCAGTTAAGCATTATGGGATTAGAGCAAAACCTCTTCAACCAAATCAGGATTTGGTTCCAAAGAGGCTTTACTTTTTAGTAGAGTTGCCTAAGTCTCCAACAGAGAAAGTTGCAAGAAGGGTTCGGTCTGGACCGATTAATATGAGCGCTAAAGATAGGCTCGAAAGTCTAATGTTGGCTCGAAGATCGGCTTCTGATCTTTCTATAATTAAGAATACTTCTAGCAGTAGCTTTGTTTCTGATGAAACAGAGAAAAATGGGCATGAAGAGAGTGCAGTTAGGGTAAAAATGAGACTACCCAAAGCAGAAGTTGAAAAGTTGATGAAAGAAAGCAAAAATGAAGCAGAGGTAGCTGAAAAAATCATGAACCTTTATGTGGGAAACAAAGAGAAAAAATCTAATGATCAAACTAAGCTTTCGAAGACTTCTGTTAATGGAAGAGTAACTAATGAAGAAAGTGTTAAGGTAAGTTTTCTTTCCCTTTTTCTTATTTGTTTTCTCTTTTGTTTGTTCTTCTTTGTTTTAATTGACAAATTTTGGAATAGATTAATTAGTTCATTAACTAAAGAATTAATTCTTATTATTATCAATTAGGGTTGACAACATTGTCTCCTTATTTCGTTTTGATTTTTTTATATTATTTTCCTAAGAGTTGATAAAATAACGGACATTTACACACAGTAAGAGTCCATTTGTTTTTTTTTTCCCGTAATTTATACATTTTTACACCGCTCTTCATTTTTTATACTTGCTTATTTCTTATTTCTTAAATATATACATCTACAAGTCAAAATATAATATAATAGTAAATGCCTATAATACATCTAAAGTCGAATTCTGTTTGCCAATGTTAAAATAGAAAAAACATATCTATTTCACTTGCAAATTAAAGGAAAATAAAAACAAAAATTAAATTTTCCTTCTTTCTCTTAATACAAATATGTTATTGTTTTCCTTTTCTTTTTTTTTTCTTTTTTGCTAAAAATTGAAATTTGAAAAATGAATATTTGGTAGAATTTAGTAGTCAATGATTCAATTTGCATATGGTCTAATGAATAAATGATGGCATGCTTAAATGGAGATGAATTATTCTCTTCCCTTCACGTGCATGCTTACAAAAGTTTATTGCATATAAAATATTAGTCCTCATTTGGAGTGATTAATAGTTAATTAGCCAGTTAAGATACGAATATATATATCTTAACAGCCTTCTGCCTGTCCTTAATTACTTAAAGATATTATTAAATATTTAATGAAATAATAAAGCAACCTCCAACATACAGTGAACTGACATATTCAAATTCCAAAATCCAATTTTCTATAATTTTTAACCTTCTGGAAACTGGTGAATCTTAACACGTGCAAGCAATAATTTTTATATCGATCCTCGTATTCCATTTGACTCTTAATTAAATGTTAATTACTATGTTGAAAAAATTAATTAAATGGTAATTTAATTATATAACAATCACTATTTTTTTTTTTTGTTAGCAGAAGCGAGTTAGTTTCTTGCCAGTCAATGAAGGAGAAATGCAAATAGCTGTGGCTTCTTATTAGCAAAATGAATATTAATACAATATATGATGAATTACTCTCAATAAATTGTGAAGAAGAGTGAAGTAGTTGGATCTCCAAGTTTTTGGAATGCTCCAAATTCCACTTGAGCGTCTAAATCTGGATCAATACCAGCAAAGACAAGATCATATATAAATTGCATTCTCTCTACTTCAGCCTTCAGCCTTCAGCCTTCAGCCTTCAGATTCTCATGTACCAAGCTCTTATTTTCTTGTATATACAAAACCAAAAAAAATGGAGTTTTCAGATTTTCGAGGATTATGAATTTAAGAGCATGCAGTGGTGAGAGATGTAACCCTTTGACATATCTTTTCACAGTGACTCATAGGATGATAATTTTAACTTTTATTACTTATAATTGTTTGTATTTTTTTTTGGTTTTCACTCCACCATGAAACTTTCTTTTTGTTATATAATAGTTTATAATGTTTGGTGAACTGTAGTAGAATACAATGTGATATAATTAAAAATATTTTAAATATTTTCTCAAAAAAATCTAAACATTACATTAGAAATGTTTTTAATATATTATATTATGTTTCACTGTGACTAATCAAATTTAGCATAATTTTCTTTTTATCCTTAACAAAATCCTTACTTATAATTATTGATGCTCTTAGCCTCTTAGTATGTCATAAATTAAAATTGTATAAAACAATATAATGGATCCATAAGCTTAGATATACATTACAAGGAATTTTTAATTTACTTGATTTAAGGAAAAATTATTATTTTATCCTTGTATTTTGTCTAAATATATGATTTTATCTCGATACTTGGAAAAATATATAATTTTATCCCTTTTTTTTTTCTCTGTCAATATTTTTAAATGAAATGATCCATTATTTGTATAGTAGCCTAATTAAAGAAAGAAGGGGAAAATGCTTATTCTGCTAGCCGTTTCATTCTATAAAATGGATTGTGCCAAATTCTCCTCTTGTATCTGTAACATAAATAACATTTTAAACAGAATATCAAATAAAAAATCCACTCTTAACTAACAAATTGAAAGACTTTATCATAAAGTTTCCCTCAATTTCCCTCCTTTTCTCAGTCTTTCAATCTCTACCATCAGCTTAGCCACTAAAGATTTTTTTTTTTTTTTTTCTAAATTAGGGAAAACCTGACTTTGTTTTATTTTTATTTTTGTTTAACGAGTCAAAAAGAAATGGACTTCAAGTAAAATCAGACAACATTTCCTTTTCTAAAGATTGAAACTACATTTCCTTTTCTAAAGATTGAAACTTTTTACATCCCCAAATTGGAGTATTAACATTTTTTTTTTTTGAAATTTCTAAAAGGAAAGTGAAAGAAATAAATACCCTCCCTTTTCCTTCCCCTCCTAAACATGAAAAATTAGACAAGAAAAAGAAAAAGAAAAAACAGCAAAGGGGGTTCCTCCATTTCCCCATTTAGTATTCAGGACCCTATTTCTCACTAACAACTGTGTAGACGTTGCAAAATAATCACATTAAAGAACCTTCAATGGGGTGACTCTTGCACATGTATAAAAATGATGTACAAAGGCCTCAACAAGGAATTGGGCTAACTTTGCCCATACACAAGTTCTCACTTTCCTCCGCTTACATCTCTATTGCCTTATTAACCAACAAATGACTTTTCAATGGAAAGAATACAATGAATTTGTTCATGAAGACCATTGATCAGGAACTGTGAGAAAATATGAAGTCATTGCTTTTCTGAATCTTTTCTTGTATTGTTTCGGGGAAATAATCGTCGGGGATGCATTTTTCGGACCGCCAAGAATTCCAGATGCCTTAACCCATGTCTCTAAATGTTTATCCCATGTATATTGTCTCATGAAATCAATGATACCTAAAACAAGCTCCTTTCGCTCATTGTCTACTCCAACCAGCAAAGAGTAGTCCATAACATCAACAGACTGTACAAAAGTATAACAAATATGTGAACAACAAATACCAAAAAAATTAAAAAAAAAAAAAGAAAAAAAAGTGTGTTTTTGATTCTCATGTCTCTAATAGTAAATTTTAGAAACTTTGTTATCTTACCGCCAAAAATGATGTATCATTCCATATTGCTCTCTCTAGGCTTCTCTTCGCTTTGCTTCCTAGAAATATGGGCTCTGTGCGTAGTGTTTCTACCAGGTTCATATCTAACAATACTTTGTTTTGCCCGTTTGTATCTGGATTGTAGCGGGATCGAGCAGAACCCTTAAGATCATAGACCCTTGCAATACTTCTCTTAAAAAAGAGATTTTCCATCACCATTAGATCCATTTTTGTTTCCTTCCCACCTTTCAAGTGCTTTACAGTAACCTGCCGTGGAAGAATGTACAAGAACAATGAGAAAAGTTTTACCTGATACATACCAAGTGTGATTGCAAGTGCAGAAGAGCCTAACCTGATAAATACCAAGAACTTTGGCAAGGCAAGTCGGACTTCCTGAGCTAAGAGAATCTGTCAGATATTTGAAGTATTCTGATGCAAATTCCTCAAAAGAGTCTAACTCAGTCTTTTTGACTTGTTTTATTATGAATCTCTCGTCCAATGACTTGGCAAAATATACATTGCTTTTCCCCCCTTGTGCACTCCATCTCTGGCAGCGACTCAAGGACCGTATAAAATCAACTTCACTGGGGCAACATTTCTTCCTCAGAGAATCAAACTGCTTAGCAAAATAACAAGTGACAGAAAACTTTACTTTGCCTCCAGCACTTGAAGAATTATCGCCATAAGATATTGTCAAATGTGGAGATCTTCTGGAATCCATAGATAGTGTACCAATGGATGATGAAGGATCTTCAGATCCATAACTTCCATAACGGATATAATCCAAGTCTAGAGAACCAAAAGACTGCCACGCCGAAAATGTGGAAGTTGCAGAATCATCCTTGCAGTGCTCATTCACACCCCAGTCTCCTTCATTCTCATTTGACTTGTCAGCAACCCAATCTTCATATTTCTTGGAACTGAGGGCATATGAAACTATACTGGCAGGATCATCATCATACACACCAACTACAATATCATTGTGGCTCCGTTGAGGAAGCAACAAACGAGCTCCTCCAGTCATATGATACAAAGAAGAGGTAAATGAGGGTGCATAGCTTGGCAATAAATTCAATTTCTGAGCCTCCAATGGCAATATTTGAGAATAAGTCCTCATCGTATTTGAAGTAGGATCTCTAACCATACTCCTGTAATCTCCAGATGCATGGAATGATTTGAGAGTCGACAAGTACAATGAAGAAGGAGGCAATCCTTTCCGGATTCTTTCTTGGATTCTCAATGCAGAGTCGAAAGAGTGAACTCTTACTGGTGCTACCATCCTTTTAAGTGGAGGATTATCACAAATACTTATCTGCTTAATAGTCCCAACTTGGAGTGCATCCGTCTGAGATGCATGGTGAGATTGAATTTTTGCCACAAGTTGATCAGTACCCGTCCATGCAGAATCAATTCTGTCAGATAGATTGGAAGCTTTAGAAGGGATGTCATCAAAGCGTGTATTATCTACTGTAATTTCCCCATCAGGATGCCCTTCCTCCTCTCTATTATGATGATATAAAGACAACACAGAATCTTCAGTAACAAAATGTTGAAGGGACAAACTATGCTTATGCTGCTCTGAAAGCAGGTCATTCCCAACATAGTCTTGTGGTTTTGAATAGCCAGGGAAATTTTCTACTTGATCATCGTCAAGCTTGCAATCCTTGCAAGATGATTGGCTTGATTCTTTCAGCTGTGCATTATATGCATCCCTGTGTACAGCCTTAACAGAATTTGTTTTTAAGAGAGAATCCAATGAATAAAGCTGACGATCCCAAGCATGCGAATTTATTAGAAGAGCCTGTCTCAAGTGATTAAGTTCCAGAATGTCTAAAGTTGACTGACTCAGATTTGAATTCTCCATAACAGCCCCATGTAGCACACCCTATTTGCAGAGGATCTCATTAGAATATTCATCAATAAAAGATAAAAAAATACAAGGGCAGCTTTGCGCTGCAGGCAATTTAAAATTGCCTTACAAGATTTTACACGCTAGAAATTTTTTATGACAATGATTCATACATTCGAGAAGTTTTTTCGTGTCCACTTACTATGTAATTATCTCTTTCCTTTCTAACTTGATCTTTTAGCTCCATAATGTGATTCTGTAACTCGTTCATATCTGATAGCTCACTTCCAAAAGACTTGCTTCTCTGTTCCATGCTATCAACTACATCAGATATCTCTGCATAGAAGGCTTCCACGTTGCCCAAAAGCTGCATAAGAAGACAAGCTCTTAAAAACAATGACAGTAAACGAGAAAACATGCACAAATTAATTCCACAGCATGTATCTGACAAATGAAATCATGCAACAACCAATCTCAGATTCTAAAAAGCACCTCAGCTGCCTCTTTTGTTATCCACTCTTGCTGAACATGGCCATTGAATTCAAGCACTGATGGCGGCAAATGAACATTAAGAATATCAATGGGGGAATAGCGGAAGAATGCAACCATGTTGCCAAACCTGTCAGATGAGACTTCCATTGATTACCAAAATTAAACTCCATAGTTAGAAAGTCATTTAATTCTAAAACTAATGGAAATTACCCATAGAAACGAAGGCAGTCCCTCTGCAATGAATGACCACAGGGAGCCACACGATTAGCAGTTGCATGGTTGGAAAAGCTCAGCTCCAAAAACTTTCCAAAAGAAAGTCCCCAAGCTGCATCTGACATAACCACTCTACGGGTTGCTGGTGGGACTCCATCTATATGAGCACAACGAAGGCACCGATGCCACATCCATATCTTCCCATCTCTTTCCCCAGATAACTTTACAGAGGAAAGGGATCTAACATTGATCGTAAGATTTCCCTGCTGGTGAGAGTAACACAGTACATGTGCTTCTGCCGGCTCCTTACAAGACCTACAGCAAGATGCCTGGTAACAAAAAAATTCCTATTTAATATTTAAGATTCAAATGCATAGCAGGGAAACACTTAAGCAGAAAGAAGACATCCATAATGAATCACCTGATCAAACAGGTCATCACGTAGATATCTTCCAAGTGGCTTGTCAAAAGATCCATAGAATTTTATGCGCAGGAGTCGAGAGCGTTCACATACAGTTCCTTTTGCTACACAGCGGCTTGAAAAAGAGACTAATATGCTCTGGTTAGTGTCCGTGGATGAGAAGTATTCACTAGAAACTTTATCTCCATTTATCCTCTCAGATTTTGTTAATTCATGAGTCTCCCCGAGTTGCCTTTCCGCTTGCCCAATGGCATCTTGCAAGTCTGGCAGTGAAAGGTGTTTAACACCAGAGAGAGACACCATAGGCATCTTCTGATCCTCAAATTGGCTTAGAGCAAACGAGTCCAATCTCACACAAGACACTAAATCATTGCAGCAAGCATCGGAGAGTGGACTCGCATACCTATGATCCGTGGAACCAGGAAAAAAAGGAGGAACAGTGCAAGTATGTATGTTTACTAATGTTTCTGATCCTACATGCTCTGGTTTGTGATCCACAGGTCCCTCATCTCGGGCAGAGGCATCAGCTATGGCAAGGCAACCCATTGATGGGATAAGCGAAATGGCATTATCAGTTGCAGTCTTCTCTGGTATGGCAATCGAATGTTTAAGCGTCATCTTAGGAAGGCTGGCACCCTCATCAGCTAGGAAGGAAGTCTCAAGGGAGAGATGATAGGCTGCAAATACTGCATATTGAATCACATGCTTAACCTTCTTTAGTTCTTCACGACATGTGCCCCTCAGCAAGACCTACAAATAGATGACCAAGACTTGATCAGAGATAGAACGAAGTTCTGAAACTTTTCCACTCACAAATTCATAGAGCAGAGATGCAATATCAAAAAGATAACTGTTGACACAAAATGTACTCAATATGATGGATAATACAGACCCCATGAAAATGGATGCTTTATTACACAGTTCAGGAGTCAACAGAAACAAATCCAAATAAGCCATACTCCATCTCTGAACATCAAAAACACATTCATACCATGATAAGAACATAAATAGAAAAGCCACGCCTATATGTTTTAAAATATTGTCCCCTCTAAATTCATGTTGAGTGAGAATCCATAATAATTTGGCATATTATCCACTACCGTGCATCCTAGACGTCGTGGACATCCTTCAAAAAACATCAATGTTTTAGATGGCTTTTTGTTGAACTGATTAGCAGTCTCGTGTTCTTCAGACACTCTCTCTACTCGGAACAGTTCACAGTGCCCCAATCGCGTTGTAGAAATGCTGTAAATGGATGGACTAATAAAAGCGCCTGTGCACCGAGCTATCCTCTCCAGTAAAGGCCTTTTCACATTGGGCACCAAAGAAATTTCCTTTGCCAATAAAATATCTTGGGCATATGGAGATACACTCTTCTCTACTAGCAGAACATTTGGGCGAAAAGCCTCTATCTTTGAGATAATCATATTGAGATGATTATTTTCCTGAGCAAAAGACAAAAGTTCAGAGTATCATTTCAACTACTCTTTCTATCTACCCAAGAATGGACAAAACAGCACATTAATGAAGTTACCTGTTGCACCAATGTATTAAAAGAAGCCAACTGATTCTCAACACTCTGATATTCAAGTGCTCCTCTTAAGAGAAGTAATCTGGGATTTTTGTATTGTGTAGTCATGCGCTTATGCTTTATATTTTTTGTACAAACTACCCCCTTCACAAGGATGCTGCAAGTGAAAAACAAATTCATACAACTTAAAGATTCATGGCATAAAAATGTTAAAGGAAAAAAAAATTGGAGTACAAGGAAATAGCATCTCGAAAAGGTTATAGAAATTATACCTATCACTTGGACTTCCTGATGCTATACATTTAACCTTTACATAATCAACAGGATCCATACTGCCTCCTCTGCTAGTATCTGGTTTCACAAACTTTGCAGCTTGCCATGCTATTGTTGTAACTATGTCAAGCCAGTCCTCACCACCATCCTCTTTCCTGACTTTGATACCCTCCCCTTGTAAAAGCTGGGATACAAGAGCCCTAAAATGCCCCTGTATCACAGCTCTGAGAGGCTCCTTGTTGCCCTCATTGTGTTTCTCCTTTGCTGGCAACATGCTAAAGAGGCTACTAGTGGATGAGAACAATGCACCAGAATCCCCAATATCATCATCATCATCATCGTATGCAAAGAAATTACTATCTGCCTCATCATTTTCATCCTCTGGATGTGGGGGGAACCAGATACTACCGTTGCTTTCAAAATCCAATGGCTTTTGAGACTTGTCAAATTGGTTATGCAACAGTGACACATCATCGGAGTAATCATCAGTATTTTCCGGATCCTCAGTCTCTTTGTCAAGCCTTCCTAAAATAGCCACATTTTCTTGATCAAAGGGACCATCAGTTTGAGACAATGGACTTCCTTCTTGTTCACGCTGTACAGAATGACCAACTCTATAGGAAGCAAAATTAATCCTAGAAGGGCTGTCTAAAGGACTTGATCCCACTGACTTACAACCGTAGAACTCAAGTCTAGCACTAATACTACTTGAATCTATATCTGAAACATCATGACAGTATTCACTTGATGGGCTGTAAAAGTGCTTCCCAGAATCATCTGCCTCATCTTCATCACTCCTAAATTAGTACATATACACACAAAAGGCATGAACAGACGATCAAAAAGGAAAACAAAATATAAAAGCAAAACATGCGAAAATTCTAGTGTACCATATAGGACAGTGAGAATCATATATGAAAAGCTGCATCAATGATTAAGCTCTAAGTGCAAAAGAGGCGCAAGTTGTCTGGGCTCCTACCTTAATAAATAATATAACCCACAATAATAAAAATAAATAAAACTTTACCTGCTTGGAGAGTGGTGAATAGACACGGGGGATGCGTGAGCACTAAATGAGACCATACTCCCGGTTACTGCAAGGGATGAATACCCACAATCCCGGGATTCAAGATAGTGGGCAAGACGATCAGTCTGGAGTGATTCACCACTAAAAGAAGGGGACGGAGGCTCAGGGCTCTCCCTGGGAGACTCCGACGGATGCACTTTTTCACTATTCTTCCTCCCGCCTTCATTTTTCACACGAAAACCAATACAGAACTTGCAGGATTTGATACCCTCCCTGTATTTACTTTTCACATCATCGGATTCAATAACCACAGCAGGAGATTCATAGCCCCTAGCACAATTGACACATGACCACCTACCACAACTTTGGCAGCGGTATCCATTGAAAGGCCTAGTGAAACCTGTATTACACTCGCAACACATTTTGATACTATTATTCGGCATATCAAATTCACCAGACAAAGAAGATGGTGATAGATCGCTGACCCCCCGAGAAATCCAAGACTTAACCTTGTGTAATAGATCTGTTAGTGAAGTATCAGGTATGCCCATAGAATGCAAAAACACCCAACAAGAATTACAACCCAGTTTAAGCCCCAACTTTTACTGTTCTTCTTCTTCTCTGTAAATTTATTATGATATATATATGTAAAAGAAAAGCACCAAAATCCAATAACAACAGTTTTGGTAGAATATAATGGTATAATGAAGGGATGAAAGATTGGTATAATGAGAACCCAGAATAAAATTGGTGGGTGATCTAGGATTAAATGTTTTTCCTTTTTTTTCTGTCTTTGTTTTTTGTGGGTTTAGTATAATTGATGAGATTTACTGTAAGAAAGGGAAACAAAATCCTCCAAGAATCACAAAATATATCCAAGGAGGAAAACCCCACTACTAAATAGATTCAAATCTAACACTATTTACACCAAAATCTCTATCAATAGAAGTAACAAGATTTCCGAGCAGCAGTAACAACAACAGCAGCAGAATTATAAAACATTAAAACTCAAAACCCTCTAAAATTTAACCGATCCCGGATTCATCAAGAATGCATCCGCAAATCGATTCAAGCATATCACAGAGCAAGAAATGGAAGAGAAACGAAAAATTGAGAAAAAAAGTGAATAAAAGAAGTAAAGAAAAGACTGTGACGAGAAAATTAAATACGGGGTAAAATGAGGATCAAAAGAAGGAAAAGGAGGAGTACGGAGAAGGTTCCTTTTCTTCGGGAGTTTGCACGCATCTCTATATCTCTTCTCTTCTTCTTCTGCACTTCTTCTTCTACTCCTATTACTATTCCCACCACCATCTTTCCCGGTTTCTCTACTTTCATTTCTATTCCTATCTCTCTCTACTTGCCCTTTTATTTTCTTTTTTACTATATTTTTTTTCCCTCACATTAAAGCAAAGCAAGCACAGACTCCCTCTCTCTCATCTCTTTTCCATATTATATACTTAATGATTCTGTATTTTCTCTTTCTCATACATCTTTTCATTTGGATTAGGGTTTTTAGATTCTCTCTCTTCTTCTCATTGGCTGCTTTTTATTAATTATGTTTTCAAATTTAATTAAAATATTCTGTTAGTTGTGTAAGCATCCTTTGTTCATTGGTCAGCCATCTCTCTCTGTAATAAATACAGAGTTTTTTCTTTTCTTTTCTTTTTCGGATTAGGGAATTAGTGTTATATTAAATGGCACGCTCAGTCAGCTGCCTGTATTTTTTAAGTACATGGATTTTGTATTTTACTGTATAGTGTTTACAATAAATTAATAGGATTACAAGACATAAATTACTCTCTCACTTCCATTCAATTTCACGATTTTTTACATTAAACTAAATATTTTTTTTTTAAATTGAGGTGATTTGTTATTTTCTTAATTTTTATAAATAATTAAAATGTCAAGATTAACAGCATGGTTAGAATAGTTTGTAACATACTAAAATATTGAGTCAATGCTCAATTTATTTATAATTTAATATGAATTTTTCATAACGCTCAAATTGAAAATGGTTATTTAAATAGAGTGTTAAAAGTGATTATTAAGGTAAAGTTTCTCTAAGAGTGAAAATTTTAATTTTTTATCGTTTAAATTTTATACACGAATTTCTAATTTTGTACTTTTAAATCTCAACTTCATTGATAAAATTCACACCGAAATAAAATCTTTTCTCCTTAATCCAATAGCTTATTATTAAATAATGAAAGAAATTTAAAACTGATAAATCAATTGAATAAAAAATTGAGTTCAACAACCGGGTAGAGTCAAATTAAATTTAAATATTAAAAAAATTGGCCCCACTCAACTAAATACTATCCTTAATTACCCATCAGGATTTTGGCAAATTTTCTCGCCAGCTTAATTATTACCATTAACAACTAACGACCTCTTTTTGATGAGCGTGTATTCACGCTCTGTTCACAACGTCTAGAAAGAAAACTCTGAATATACGACTTGGGCGGTCTGATTTACGGATCAATCTACGCCCGGGTTTTGAATCAAATCCGTATTACTCATAGACCTTTCTTCGGGTTTTTTTTCTCAGTTTTGACTAATCCATTTCTTAATTTTCAAGCCATTTATAGTTTTCTTTTCTTTTTCTTTTTAATTTTAAAAAATGAGAAACATTTTTCCTGAGATTTGCTCGTTGCGAGGGAAAAAAACTGTAATATTAAAAAATATTATCTATAAAGAGTTACTCTAGTAAATCATACTTTTTTCAAATAAAAAACAAATAGTAAATCATACATGAATTCAATCTAGGCCTCTATAATTTCAAAATTTTAATCCGTAAAGAAATATTTACGGGAAGGTACTCTAAAAAGAGTGTGGGATACTCATAAAAAAATATATCGATAGACCACATTTAAAACTAAGGCTATAATTATAATTTAACAAAAAATAAAATCATAAGTTACCAAAATTTCATTGACCGTTATAGTCAAAAGACCAAGCGTTACAAGTCAAAAGAATATATTCTTAGTAATGTTTAGTTGGTAATGGATATCTATGTTAACCGCTTAGTAATCAATATCTGTGTTCCTCGCTCAGATGTTAACTCGCCTAAAAACTATATTCTTAGCTATAAAAAATCTTGCTTTTTCTATATACACGCTTGATGTATTCTATTTAGTATTATCTCTGTTTCATAATACTTGTTGTATTTGAAAATTTAAGTCCCTTAAAAAATCATTAAATTTATCTAGATTACAATAAATTATTGAATAATTAACTATATTATCCTTAATTTTATATATATTTAAACATTAAATTAAATTTTAAATTCTTCAATTCTCATAATATGTTCGATCGTAATGATAGAGAGATTTTAGAACACAAAGAGGTAGCGGTAAATAAAGAGAGAAAATTTTTTTGTTAAATTGAAATAATAATTATTGGTCATATATAAAATGTAATTATGAAAAAAAAAATATTACTCATTCAAACGGCAAATGTGATAAATTTATTCTGACAAACTATTTTATCAAATGTAATAAATATTATGAAAGGAGATAGTATCATTTTTCTTATTCATTGTTTATTTTATTTTTTTATAACTATCTAGCACCTAGCACCATTTTTCTTATTCCCTGTTTAATTTCTATAGCTTTGAGGTATTTTACTATTATTGTTATTATTTTGAGATATAATGTAACGATATATGTGTATAAAACCCAATATAAGTTTGGATTTAACTTTTTTTCTCCAAATTGAAAAATGAGAAACAAAAAGAAAAGTTTTTTTTTTTTAATTATTTTTTGAGGAAAAGAAAAAGTCGGTTGAGGGATAAAAGTACAAGAAAGGCGGTTTGGTAGCATTGGTTAGGAATTTAGTTTGGTGAGGTGAGAAGACAACATCTGCAAAGGTGAGTGTGCTGCCAATGAAGAATGGCCGAAAGTGGGGGCTTTTTCTGCAATTTTTTTCTGTTCTTAATACTTTTTCCTCTTGACGTTTTGTTGGCCAAGATAGACAAATTACATTATTTTTAAACATATAATTTTGGGTTGTCACCAAATTAGAAACTTATGCTCAAAAATAAACAAATTAGAATTCTTTCTGATGTAGGATTAACGGAAAAAAAAAAAAATTACATCATTGATGCCATAGTGTATAGTGTCACAAATGGGATAAAAGAGGCGTAGGGTGAGCCGCCCTCTATAGACAAATTTCCATCATCCATAATCATTCATGACTCATCTCCATGTGAGGATGTGCTATTTTGTTGAATTACTTTTTTGGATGGTTTTTTATGGAGAAATTATATATATATATATATATATATAGTTTTTATGGAGAAATTTATATATATTATATTATAATATATATATATTTTTCTCTAATATAAATATTGTATATTTTCTCTAATATAAATATATGTATATGTATTTCCATTTATATATGTATTTCCACAACAATAAAATAAAAATTAAAAAGATACCCATTTGCACTTTTTTATAAAATTTGGTTGAGAAAACCCAATATGTCCCTTGAGTATCTTAGTAATGCCTCTGTTCAAATATGTCATTTCACTAACGCTAGAAAATTTGCACATTTAGGACATGTATAATAGGGCCCAATTGAGTTCCTAAGTGCGAAATTGTTTAAACGTGATGTTAGATGTCATCATCCATTCGTGGATCAAAATTATAATTACCCATTGACCCAAATTAATTAATTACTAAAAATCCTAATTGGTTGTTTCGAGAAATCTCTCAATTGGCATCAATTTTAGAAATTGAAGAAAATGTTTGTTGTGCTCTCAATTTAATGATTCCATTATAAGAAAATTAGAGGTTTTTTGCATGCATTGGTTGGACTTGTATATATATATATATATATTATCCTTAATAATGATGGGACAGGGCATAATTAATTTCTCCACTTAGCTTCAATATCTAATCATCTTCTTGATTTTTCACTAATCAGTTGGTAAATATCTCTATCAAGGTGATTAATTTTGCCAAAGCAAAATGTTCTTTGATAAGGCTCTTATGTTTTGTAGGTTTCATTGATTATTTTTCTTTTTTTTTTGGCCTTGCTTGCTAATGACACATCAAAAGGTTGTCATGAGAGGCAGGAATGTCAGCTTATGGACTTAATAATTACCATTAAGTTAAAAAGACATTTATTAAGGTTTGATTAGTACCACTAGCTTTTGTAGACAAATTCAATTCGGTTCTTTTCTTTTAACCTACCAGGCATCATAAAGAATTTTTAAAATATTAAAAATTCATTTGAGGAAATAAAAAATAATAATTTTAAAAATACTAATTACTTTTCCATTATTGCCTCTTCAATTTTATTTCGTAAAAATATTATTATTGGCTGATAGATTTGTTTTATTTATTGAGTAGTTTATTGGTTTTATTATAAAAATAAATTTTGCCAAAAAAAAAAAAACTTTTAATAATTTTTAGAAGTAAAAGTGTGGAATCAAATGAATCTTTGACACTTTGTTTTCTTATCTTTACAGAATCCTTTTATTAATAACTTCTTCCTTAAACTTTTCTTGACTTGTCCTAAAAGAAAAATAAATTAAACTCGAGGGTTTGTCAGTTGAAAGTAGCCAGCCACCTTTGAAACCCACATTGGCTTTGCACTATTTTGCTCAAAATGTCATTTTTATACTGCAGTATCTCTTTTATTTTTCTATACAACGTATGCATATTATTATAAAGTATAAACAAATCTGTCCAATCCATTTTAAATATGATTAAAGTAATTATATAAGGATTAAGAAAATCATTAATACTTAATTAGAAATATCAAGAAATAATTAATGTCCTAACAAGAAACTAGCTGAATTGAGGATGTAAATTGTAAGAATATCCCAAAGGGTTAGTCTAATGGAAATCACGCTGGATAAACTTTTGGTAATTTTAGGTTCAATTTTTGGGAGCGTACAAGCAGTTAATTAACCTCTGCTTAGGCTTAATGTCAATGCTCATGAATCATAACCTCATGTGTATTGAAAATTTATATGAATTCGAGGTAATGAGTAAGAATTATATCTGTCCGCTGGTCAATTCTAAAGATTGAACACCATCCCCGTAAAAAAAAAAAAAAAAAAAAACACCATATTTTCCCCCCTGTAAAAAAAAAAAAAAAAAAAGCTAAGGATTAAGGAAGGCAAAGTAATTAATGTCCTAACAAGAAACTTTTAAAGCAAGGGAAGGGCGTTGAGATCAATTAAAGCTCCAACTTTCCCATTTCTCATAATTTAATTTGTCCATACCAAAAACTTCAATTAGAATGATGAAAATTGAAAATAAAAGAAAAAAAAGTTGCTTTCAACATAAATACTCTGCACGTCCAAAGCTGATATTGACTCTCTAATGCCTTAGATTGAGATGCACTGTCCATGTCTGTTATCTTTGTTTAGTTTACGCCATCCAATAGCCTATCCCCTATTTAATGACATAATAAAATATATATACGGGTTTTCTTTTCTTTTTTTTTTTTTTTAAATGAATGTTCAAAGCATGATAGTATTAGAGTAACAGTAGTGATTCCAAAACTTTTTTTTTTTTTTTTAAATGTTCAAGCTGGATAGTATTAGGGTAACAGTAGTGATTCAAAATTTCTGAGTTTTTATATTGCAGGAAATTTCATTGGATATATAGTCTATTTTCACTTATTTAACTTCTTTTTTTTTTAATTTAAAAATATAAATCGTTTAAAATTTTGATATGAAGATAAAGAAAGTAATTGATTTTTTTAAATTATAACAAAAATCAACGGTAATTAGATTAAATTATTATTTATCTTAAAATAAAAAATAATATATGAAAAATATAATAAATAAATGTAAAATGATAAAAGATCTTTCATTACTTTTTAAAATATTCAAAATGTCTTAAATTTTGGAATGAAGAGGGTAATTATTAGTGTACATATACAATAGGTATTCAATAGTAAAATAATATTACATGATTAATTTTTGTGAATTATACTAAATTCATCTATTTGGTCCCAAAATAATTGCATATTTAAAGTTTTATTTTAAGGGTAAGATTTCAGGAATATGTGAAATTATTAATTATTTTATTTAAACTATAGAATAATTATTCAATATACACATTCTTATCCAATTTCTATATCATTATCATGCCATTTATGTTGATAGTTGCAACTATTTTCGTTTTTCATTTTTGACTTTTAAAATTTTCTTTCTTTTTCATAATAAATATATATAGTTTTCTTTTTTCTATTTAGTAAAAATTGAATGAATTAAAATAATATTATAAATTATAAAACAAAAGTAATATTTTCTTTTTACCAATCCTCGACAAATTAGTAATAACTATTGTAATTAAACCCTCACTTCTCACTTTAGAATAAACAAAAATATTAATATTTTTTAATATTTAGTGGTGGAGAAAAAATAGATTAAGATAAAATTTAAGTATATATTAATTTTGCAATGGCATCATTGAATAATGACTAAATAAGAAGCTATGACTATGATGTTTTTCTTTAAAAAAAAATTATTAAGGAATTAATTTTAGAAATTGCCCTTTTTCGTAGGGCGGTGGACTTTTGGAAGATGACATGACATTTAAATTTGGCATAGATGATGCAACCCTATCTGTGTTTCCTTGTCAAAAGAGTCCTAATGGCTAATCACTAATCCTAATGGATTTGGATTTAGGGAATGGAAAGTCAGAATATTTAATCTTTGCTAAATCTAAAATTTTGAAATTTTAAGAGAACCGCACCGGCTTCTCTATGTTCAGTGGTGGATAATTTAGCATGATTTCTCGAATTTAATATTATATTTACTTAGTTATTTTTATATATCCTGCAATTCTTAAACTAATAAAAAATGCATATTGATTGTTTAAAAATACGGAAAGATATGAATATTTTAGAGATATATGAATTATATAATAAATAACCAGACAAGCTGACATATCATTTAAGATGGTATTAATTGAAATTAAATAAAAATATTCTTCAAAATCGCTCAGAATAGTCTGCGTGTTTTTGTTTAGTAAATAAAAAATAAAAATAATTAATACTAATAAACTTTGAGCAGAACATAATGGAAAATAAATAAAAAAATAAGCCAAATTCTATCCGTTAGATTTAGAAATAAGTTGACCAAAAGGAAAAATTTTCAATGTTGGCTGCCTGCAATTTAAAATGTAATTTGGCACGAAGAAACGTAAAGCAATTTAGGCTATAAGGCTATAAATATAAGTTTGGTCCTCTGTCCTTTCAATTTCCATGCCCCCTATAGTGTCCCAAATTGTGATTCTTTTAGTAGTTTTTGAGAATCTTTTTTAATTATTGTAGGAAAAAGTTCACACATTTTCCATGAAATATTACATTAAAATATCAGTTGGTATATATCAAGTTAAAAAAATCCCACCAACTCCCTTTTACCGAGATTAATCCATGATGATAAAAATCAATTAAGTTACGATCTGGTAAAATAAATATACTCCTTCAATAAAAATATGAGTCAAACTGCTCGTAAATTATTGACTTCAATAAAAAAATGAGTCAAACTGCTCGTAAATTATTGAAAGTATAATTTAAAAATTATTCGTTCGATAAATTTAATAAACTAATTTTTTACTTGATTTATAAGCTCGTTTCATAAATAAATTGACCTCAAGTTTGAGTTTAAGAGCAATTTGAAATTTTAATCAAGAATAAATTAATTAAAGATAATTTTTTTTTTTTTTTTTTTTTTTTATAGTTTTTTATTTTTATTTGTGTTTGTGTTGTGGCAGTCTAAAAAAAAGGAAATTTAGGAGGCCCACTTTGGCGCCGGAGTGGTGGTATATAGGCTGACAGGAGGAAGGGGAGGAGGAGTGAGAGAAATTGAGGGACATGTGATTGTATTTTTGGTCATTTAGGAGCGTTAATGTGGTGGAGTGATGTGGCTTTACCATGCCACATTCACCTGCCAACAATGTTAAAAATGAAATCCGCTTAAACACATTTCAGTTTTTTTTTTTTTTTTTTTTTGGGTCTAAAAAAAGGAATGGCAGCGGAAGTGGTGGTAATAGCTGAAGGAGGAAGAGGAGAGTGAGAGAATTGAGGACATGATGTGATTTTTTGGGTTCATTTAGGAGGTTAATGTGTGGGTGATGTGGCTTACCATGCCACATCACCTGCCAACAATGTAAAAATGAAATCCGCTTTAACACATTCAGCTTTTCAGTCCCACATCAACATAAATTTTTAATAAGTTTAAACATTAAAAATAACATCCTTCCTCAGAAAACAAGGATTGATTTCTAACTCCGATCTAAAGTCTATATAAACCAAATCAATAAAAAATAATTTTTTTATTAAAATAAAAATATTTTGAACTATACACCGAGAAAAAAAATATCTATAAATAAATTTTAAAAAATTTATATTTTCATTAATTTTATACATTGACGTATCCCACGTCAAGTTTAAATAATTATAATCCTATTATTTGAGTAATTCCAATGCACCATAACAAACAAATAGATGAAATCAAAAGAAGAATAAATAAATCCCAACAACTAAGAATGCAAGGACATGGTTTCCATTAAAGTCCCATCCAATGCCATCTGTTTTTTTTTTTCCTCACTAAAAAGAGAACAGGTGATGGCATGGCAATTTTGGCAGAGACACAAACCAAATGTCATATGACCATTTATTTATAAATAATGTTAAAGAAGTGATGCACATGTGGCCCCACTTTTCTCTCTTTCATATTACAGGAGGGAGTCAGAGATGTTACGTGGTTCACGCCATTCCACTGACCTATTGCATTAACTTTCTTGGAGTCGTTTTGAATTTATACCACTTGCCCTGTTTTCTTTGTAAACAGATCAGAGAAGTCATGATTTTGATAAAGAAAAAGCATTACCTTTCTAGGTTAATTGCAAATTTAATCAAAAAAATTCATGTCTGACCTGAATCCTCTGCTGCTCCAATACTCATAAAAAAGAAAAAAAAAAAACATGGACAAATCATAGAAGGCACTCAAATCAATTGAACATACAGTTTGGTTCAATTTAGTTTAGTTGACAATATGAAAACTTTTTGAAAAGTACTAATTATTACAATATAAAACGTTGAGGAATAATTTCATATCAAAAACAAAAATAATTTGACTAATCAAGATGCACACAAAAAAAAAAAAAAAAAAAGATTTGGGTGGTTTTAACTTCAAAACCATAAATTGAACCAACCTTTAATTTTTTATATTTTCCAAACCAAACCATCAATTTTTCACAATCATGATCTTAGATAGACTACACGCGTGAACATAATCTACCAAGAAAACGATTACTAAAGCATCACTTTTTATAATTCCATCTTAAAATATCTTTATCAATGTGTTCCTACATTTTTATCAATCTTCTATAACAATCAATATCATCTAAAACAGAGTAACTGTTTTAAACTCCTATGGAAGCATGGCCTTTCATTAGAAACACAAAAACAGGACAAATATTCTGCTCTTTCTGATATTATTTTGTACAAAAGCTTGGACTTTACCAGTGCATAAACTAATGAAGATAACAAGAAAATTATGCTCGTTTTGTACGCCTCCCAACTTGAAGAGCCAACTCTGTGTCAATTTTGAGGGAGATGTCAAGTGCTTTTACAGAATGGGTCAATGCACCACTGTGAAAAAAGTTAATGAATTTTAGTAATGAAGCTCCAAGTAGATCAGTAATTTCCACTTATACGTATACTATACATTCCGACAACAAATTCAAATGCATAATCCAGCAAGTCACAGCTGCTAATTCTAAGGAAGAATGTAATATAATATACCAATACCGATTTGAAGTTCTATCTATGCACCCATCAATTTCAAGTCAAAACCTGAAACTGCAGGGCAAAAAGCCACTACTATATATGATTGCATAGTTACCTAGAAATGTAGGTTACACCAGTCTGTCCAATTTTGTGCACTGTTTCAAGAGTAACATTGCCTGATGCCTGTTACAAGGAAACAGATAGATCATTATCTAGCCACAGAAAGGAGAGCAAAATAAGCTCAATGCAATAAATACATCCCAAGATTTAGCATGTAATTATCTACAATATAATTAAACAGTCAAATAATTGTGAAAATAATAATCAAAGTGATCCTTCTTATAAGATTCTTGAGACAGGCCATATTAACTGCTAGTAAGAGCTACCTCAGTCTCAAATCTTCCATTGATCAACTCCACAGCTTGTTTAAGCATGGATACATCAACATCCCCATTTGGCAGTGGTATAACCATATTATCCAACATTATCCGGGTCAAGGAAGTCTTTGTTTGTGATGTATAATCTAACACCTCATTCACTTCTTCAAGTGTCCTCGTCTCGACCTTGAGGGCAAAAAGAAATCAGAACAACATTCAGGAATTAAATTATGATCTTATAAGCCACGATTACATATAGAACAGACTATTTAAAAAATCACAGGGTTTGGAATTGAGAAACAAGATAGATAATGAATCTGTGTTAGGTTTTGCAGATTCATCTAAAATTTGTAAGGTTGAATTTGAGGTTTTGAAGACTACCTCAACCTCCATTTGAAGGTTCCTTTGCTCTAAATACTGATCAACAGCTTTGATGGCATTTATAATACCTCCTGCTATAGATATATGATTATCTTTTATCATGACCATATCAAATAAACCCATTCTATGATTTCTTCCTCCTCCAATTAGCACCTGTAACAAGAGAATGCTACAAAGTCAATCAAAACCTGGTATATGACTGAAAGGAGAACTTATTCCTATGTAACACAACCAAGGAAGATATACGAACAGCCCATTTATCAACTAAACGTAGACCAGGAGCAGTTTTTCGAGTCTCTAAAATACATGCTGGGTGTGCAGCATCTGCCATTGCCTGCAAGAAGCATGAAAAAAAAAATATAAAAACCTCTTTTCCAAATCAAAAAAGAAATAGAAAAAACTATTAACTATTAGGTCGCCCAACTTCGTTTGGTTAATTGCACATGAAAATCTCATTTTATTTCATGGGTTAAAAGACTTTATAACTTCATCTTATTCAGTGTTCCTACCCAAATATTATGCATTAGCTGTGCTCTAACATAAATGCAGGTGAGATGAAATTTTTTGTTATTTACAAACTAAAATGAAAAGATTGAGACAGCAGCAACGAAAGCAAAAAATTGAGAATTTTAATATAACACAACTTATTCCTGGACTGCATTAGTATCAGTACTCTTTAAAATGTTACATTGATCATTCCCCCTTTTAGATTTCCAATCCATTATCATACACACTAGAAAAAGATAAGTGCATACTTTATTGCCAAAATTAAAAATGCAGATATAAAGTAATAACATCATGGCACTTGAATTTTTTTTTTTTTTCAAAATTTAAGGAAATGAAAGAAGAAAACCTTAGTTAAAGTTGCTATTCCACTCATCCTCTGCATAAAGTTTAGCGCTACCCTTTCAGCTACAACAATATTGTGTGCTTGTCCTGCACATAAGAAAAATGAAAAGTAAAGCAATAACTTCTGAATGAGCTCATCAAACAGTATGGAAGAGATTTTTGTTGCTTTATTTCCCCATTAGTTTACCAGAGACTCTTCCAAACTGCAGCCCTCTGTGAACACAATCTCCATCCTTTTGAGACCATTCCACCTAAGTTTAATGCGCATCAAGAATGAAAAAGCATGCAAACCATACAAATAATACAAACTCATAAGAGTGCAGTGAGTTGTTACCTTCAAAGAGGGATCAACCTCATGAAATATCATCTCTGTTAGTGCGATTCCTGCAATGATTCCATCCTCTTTTGCCAAGAAATGGGCTTCCACTTCCATGTCAAGTGGTATGGTTGCCATGCAAGTCACATCTCCTGCAATTGAACGATAGATGTTGCTTGGTAATCTCTCATTATGGGGAAAAACAATTCAGAATATCAGTGAATGTCATTTTCTATATATAGGAGCTCTCAAATTTAAAAGTTATGTGAAAACCATAAAAATCATCCGAATGCAGATACTCATCTCAGCAATACAGATACATTGGAATAGATATAATTTAACTACTTGGTGAATTGGAGATGAAAAGTACCAACTGAACATTAAGAAAAGTGAGGGAACCAAACCTTGATCCCCAGCATCTTCGGCAAGAGCTAGCTTAATGACACCCTTCAAATCATAGGTAGGATGCAAAGGAGGCTGTATCGTCACAGATTCGAACATTGTATTGGGATTTCTAGTTGCAGTAGCAGACATTCTAACAATCCGCCTATGACAATTCAAACTATTAAAACAATATTCAACTATTGGATTAATAAAAAAAATGTACAAAAAAATCCTTTTGAATGAGAATGTACCTTGAAGTTGCATATAGATGAGGAAAAGTTAATGAAGAACTAAAAATGATAGTAGCCATTGACAGTATTGGGCTGAAACTGTTTTACTTTTCTGAGCGGGAGCAACTGAGCTTCTAATATGAACTGCAAATGGACGTCAAAGACCTAAAGGATCATCCAAACAAGTACATAAATAAATAAATAAATAAACTAAAAAGCTCAACACCAAAAGGACAATTCTTTAAAGTTAGATTTTCGAAACTTTCCATCTCAATTGGCATCAAGTTCAAAATCACAAATAGACGCTTGGATATTAACATGGCATACACATAACAGATTAAAGTTATCCACAAAAGTTAATCTTGTTTAGCTGTGCAATTACAAAATCATTACCATTTAGAAAGCAATAGAGTAGCAAAAACTGGCAAAATTCATCAGACAAGAAACGAGAGCTTTGTTAATATCAATTGAAATAGCAGAAGATAATCAAAGGCGAAAATCATCTTGTCATGAGCTACCAGGTAGAGAAAGTAAAAGCAACAGTAGAGAATTTAGAAGTAAAAGCCCCTCACTTTGCAGGTAACCGACCACAAGAGCCAAGAATTCCGCCCAATATATCAAAGATTATATGTAAGGGTAATTACCATATACATTCTGAGTTCTGTCATGCAGAAGCTAACATTTTCCTTTTGATTTGTTAGATAAAAGAACCATCAGTTGTGTGAATTTAATTGAAAGGCCAGAAACCTAGTTTTAGGTACAGCGTTCAGTCGTTTAAAGAATACGGTTGTCGTTTTAAAGCGGGTTTTTCAAGTCCGGTGATTTAATGTAACCTTCGACTAGTTAAAATAGTTTCTACACCAACAGGATGATCCATATAAGAAGCCCAAACGAATTTCAATTATCTGCTACTGTGGGCTTGCGTTGGGCTCGACAGCAGCTCAGGTTATATATAATTACATAGTAAGTCATCAAATAAAATCATTCTAATAATAATAAATCTAACTCTCTAATAATTATATAAAAAAAAAAGGGAATTCAAGCTTATAAATTAAAATATTACAAATATAATTTAATAATTTTTCATGTTTATTTATCTTAATGTTTTTCTTTTATTGAAGATCGCAAAATTGTTTAGCTATATATAATAATGTTAATTTAAATTTTTAATACTTGGACAATCAATATTTGATATATAAAGAGGATTTAAATTCAAGATTTGTACAAGCTAAGAGATCAACGAGGCTTACTTTGATTGACTAATTTTTAATAGTTTAATGTTAGTTATTATTTGCACACAACATGCTTCAATAATGAAATATATAAATAATTTGGTATATATTGTTAGGTTGTTGTTCACATTCCCAATTATATAAATAAAAATAGATTAGGAATTTTTATATAAAATTTAATCAATATACTATATAGTTTATTTGTATAATATCTACATCCATTTGGACCACCTATAATAAATATATATTGGAGAAATCCTTGTCACTTTTCTAATCTGTTTTTTAAATTCCAAATTTGGAGGGCGTGATGGCTTATTAAGAATTTATGTTGTAAGAAAAAATACGTTTTTGTTGAATCTTAAAGAGGACAAAAATAAACAAAACATAGCTATTTCTTGGAACCCTTCATTTGTAGGCTGGCTGTTCAAACTAGCTCAAGAGATTGAATATATGATTTTCACGTTTTATATTTCACAAAATTTGTTGAACACAGATTCTTTAATCCTTAAACCAACCTATCAAAAGTATCCCATGTTTTCCATTTTTTTTCTTTTATAAATTTATAATAATTTCTCAGCAATCATTGTCACTTTCCTATTCTTAAAAAGGCACCATTTGATTCTTTCACCATATAAAATAATTTTCGAATATATATTATTGTGGGATTTGTTCATTTTAACTCAATATTGACACACATCAATATAGTAAATTGTAATATCCGCCACTGAATTTTTATCGGGAAAAATTAGAATTTTAAATTTAGAGTCATTACTATTGGAAGCATTTTATTAAATAATGAATATTACTTTTGGATCAAACCCAAAACCATAAATTTTATCGATAAAGTCAAAAATTAAAATTTATATTTTATAGTCATTATTTGGAGGGTTTTATTTGAATATTACCCTAATTTTCAAACAGTCATACGAGTTGCATACAAAGAGAAAGAGAGGGTTGGTAATAGACGAAAACCAGAAATTCAAAAGGACAAATTTGTCCTTAATTTGTTTCTAAAATGGCTGCTAATGTTTATGACTTTCACTTAAAAGAAGTAGATGTTCAAACAGACAAATAAATAATAGTCCACGTTCTTCAAAACCAAACTTAAACAATTTCTTTAATATTCAAATTTTTAATATTATACAAAATGCCAACTATATATTAAATACATTCTTTTAGTCTAATACAAACGGCATTTCAATTCAACCGCCATCTCATCTCTCTTCCCTCTCTAAATTTTCCCATTATATATGTCACACACTGAACATTTCATATTCTTATTTTTACCATAACACAAGAAGATCTTCATACATGTCACCATTAATGGAGAGATTGAGATTTGTTTTTGTTGTTCTTGTTCTAGTTTTAGTAATGGCTACCATCGGTGCAAGTTCGAGACCGATCAAAGGGTTAGAGTTCAGTTATTTGTTCGAAAACCGGTTTCCACGAGGTCCGGTGCCGCCTTCAGGGCCTTCTCCTTGCCATAATAAGTTCATACTTAACACCAGTGACTACGTTATGTGCCCGTAGTATAAATTTTCTTCTCTTTATTTTCTTTTCTTTGATTTTTTGATTTTTGTATTTTCTCAAACTCACTCACATAAGAGAATTTCTTCATTATTCTTTTTATTTGCGAAGGTGGTTTATAAATAGATGGATAGATAGATTAGTTTAGAAGCTAGCTTTGTAAGTTCAATTTGCCATTGTTAAAGAACACAAAATTGGCAAGTTACATATTATTTTTATTCATTCTAGTAATAGTAAAGCTAATGAGGCACCTTTTTTTATCATTATTATTTTTATTTTCATTTCTCTTAAATATATTAAGGATATATTTTTATGATTATTGTTTTTTAGTTACCACAATAAATGTTCTCACAATTTATAAGTATGAGATTCGTCTCGTTTTGAGATTCATAACTGCTTATTATTTCTATGTATAAAGTTAAATATTACAATTACTAGATACTTGGTGAATTTCCTCTTATATGTATATTATACACATGAATAGTATGATTGGGACAAGAGTGACAATTTCTTAAAATTCGGTTGGTGCATAAATTTAAAATAATCCATGGAAATAATTTCTTAATTTATAAATCGAATGTAGGAGTATATTCTTAAACTAAATTTGCAAAAAAAAAAAAAAAAAAAAAAAGTTAGTATGGATTGGGACAGAGTGAGCAATTTCTTAAAATTTCGGTTGGTATGCATTGAAATTTAAAAATAATCCATGGAAATAATTTCTTAATTATAAAATCGAATGTAGAGTATATTTCTTAAACTAAATTTGCCAAAAAAAAAAAAAAAAAAAAAAAATTCTCATTAAATAATTATAATATAATTTAAAAAGGTCTTTTAAACTTGTTGTGAATTAAAATAAATTAAATATATATTATTAAACACTTCAATCACCAAAATTCCATTCTCATTCATCAGTATTGACAAATGCTATATTAATATTTCTGTCTAACTTCTTTAATCTTTCAGTAAAGACAATAAAAAAAAAGGTTTTTTTTTTTTTTTTTTTTTTTTTTTTTGTGCACTCAGATTGCCACTCTACTGACCAACTCGAACGAGTTCCCAGCCGCATTTTTCTTGAATAATTGGGCTGTTCTATGGATGCTACGATTGGTTATAACGGCCCATAGAAAATGCACGAAAACTCTCGAGCTTCTTCACCGATGGATAGGAAAGACCGTATAAAAAAATCACGTTGACATATATCACAATTTTTATTTACTATATTACTATAAATAAAGACATGAACTACCTTTTTCAAAAAAAAAAAAAAAAAAAAAAAAAAAAAAAAAAAGACACACACACATATACTCTTATATTTTTTATTTTTTGTGAAAGTTAATTTTCTAGTTGTTTCCTTTTAATTCAACTTAACATCCTAATCTTTCATAAAAAATGAAAAAAAAAATCCTTATTGAATAGGTAATGTATATCTTGAAGGTTAAATCCGTATTCTATCTTTTTACTAAAAAAAAAATTTCTTTTTTGAAATTTGTCGTAAAAAGTAATTTTATTATATATATATCTATTCTAAATCATTTGTATTAAATGAGTTAGAGAAAAAAAGTCAATTCTAACTAGATATCATTACCAACTTCTATCTTATATGGAATGCGATTCCAAAAATTAAATTGGCTTTTTTATAAAAAAGAGTATAATGCATTTGTCTGCTTTGGCGTAGGGCATGAAACTATATCTGCACTTTAGCATATTCAATTTTATAATAATTGATCTCACGACTTAAAGGTAAAAAAAAAAAAAAAAAAAAGAAAAAAAAAAAAAAAAAAAAGGTATATATTAGTATATCACGGCACAAGGGAAGAAACTATTAATTTCCTCCTAAAAATGTCACAAATCAAATTAAATTGAGGTACTACAACACTCACTAATGCCATCAGTACCATGGAAAAAAAAAAAAAAAAAAAAAGGTATATTAGTTATCACGGCACAGGGAAGAAACTATATATTTCTCTAAAAATGTCACAAATCAAAATTATTGAGGTACACTAACACTCACTAATGCCATCAGTATGGCCTATCATTATCGCTCAGTGACCCAGTCTTGATAATGTCGTTTTTGTATCCTCCACTTGCTGTCGACCTCTGGTGAGTTTACCTCTTAAGGATAATGTTATTATTAGTGTTATTATCTTTTTATGCATCGACACAACACATTAGGATTTTTTCATTATATGATAGTTAATTAGAGCAACGTCGTTGTGATGTCAATTGATTCTTAATATATAGAGCTTTGCTTTTTCTTTAAAAAAAAAAAAAAAATCTTAACTAGAATAAGATTGAATTTTGAATTTTTTTTTTTACTGTAAGTTGTAAACAATAAACATTGACCGTTGAAATATTACTTTTTATCTTAAAAAAAGATAATTGATTGATTGTTGAAATATTCATTTGACATGAAAGAAAGCTAGGTTGGTTGGTTGGTCGGTCGGTTGGTTGATTTATTAAATATTAGTATTATTTTTATGGTTTTAAAAAATAAATTTAATATTTATAGAGATTATTTCTTGTATTAATGGGAAAAGAGACGTGCACTTCAATTTTTCGCGATGTAGACGGAAAACAAACAAACGTTAGTTAGTAATACAACTTACAAACAGGTGGCTGGTAGTTACATGCCGATGGTTGGTGTGGCATGATCAGATCAGATGGTTGGTGTGGCATGATCAGATCAGATGGTTCCAATGTTTCGTACACTACTTAAAACCACAAATTAACAACCTCTTGGACCGCAAACTTTAATTTTTTTTTTTTTTTTGTATTTATCAAAGGTATTTTTTCACTCTCGGTTTTTTTATTTACTGTATGCAAGACTAATCTTTTTGCATCCAACAAAAATTATATTAAAACCCTTCTCAAGATGTTGAAGGGTTTTAATTAAAAATCATTTTCAAAATGTTAAATATGTTATATATTAAAAAAAAAAGATAAATAAATATGTTATATATCAGAATTTACTGAATTGAAAAAGACAACTGAATTATTCTGAATAGTACCATCCAAAATTTTTTAATGTATCATGTACATTGGGATTTACCAAGGTATATTGTTATCCACGTATGGGATAAGTATATGACAGAAATATAGACGACAAATGAAAAGACATTACACGACAAGTGCCCAAAAATTATCAAAAACAGAAAAATGGCATGATAGTGTAGAAATATCAAGATTCTACTACATATAAATTGATGAACAACTGAAATATACTCTCAAATAATACAACATCCTAACCGACATTTCTTTTTTTTTTTTTCTGGTCAAAACTTACTATTTTAGGTTACCCAAACAATAATTATTAATCTCTCTCTCTTATATATAATTTTCATATATCACATCATGAAAACTTAATCTAAATGGTTTTTAGGATTAAGCGCAGCAAAAATTGTTGAAATACATTAGAAGGGTCAAATATTAAAAAGAGTTTGTATTTAGGTATTGTTTTTACAATTTTAATCAATTTTTTTAATTATATAAATCTATATTTTTATACTAATTTAATTAGATCTTATTTGTACCGATCAAGATTATGATATCAATTAAAAAAATTAAAAGAATTTTCTACAATAGAAAAATGCTAAAGTTTTATATAGTTGAAAATTTAACAAGTGGATTACTAAATTTGTTGCAGGGTCCACTTAATAACCGTATCAGCAAAAATTTGACTGAAGTGAAACGAAAGCGACAGTTATAAAAAAAAAAGTAAACACGAGGTATTGATTAATATAATTAAAAAAATTAGTCAAAATTATAAAAATGGGCCTAACATATAGAATTTTATCATTCGGCCTATTAAAAATAGGCCTACCATTAAAAAAAATGACAAATTTTAGATTTTAATGGCTTCTAATATAATTTAAATTTGCAACAATTATGATTTTATCCCGATATTGTATAGTTCAAAATAATAAAAAAAGCTCATATATTTTATGCTAATATTGTATAGTTCAAAATAAAATATCATTTTTTCTAAAAAAAAAAAAAAAATACCATTCCAAGTTTTAATCATGCAAAGATTACTGACTGAGGATATTTAATAGGTCAAATATATAAATCTATTCTAATACCTTTTGCAAAAAAAATTTTAACATCTCTAATTCTTAGTTTGACTTATTAAAAAATTTAACTTGTAAAATTACATATATTAAACATTTCAATTTGTAAAATTATTTTATTGAAAATTTTAATTTATAAAGTTAGATCGTTTAGACACTTGTCGAACAGCTATTGTTTTAAAAATTATTGTTTTAAATATAGATCAAATCAATATTTTGTATATAAAAACCAACAACTTAAAACTGTTGTTTCTACTATCGAGAATTGTATATGTTAGAAAAATTCGTAACTTTAAGACTATAATAGATCTCTAATAAAGTTTAGAGTTTTATGAAATTTTTCGCGAACAATATGGAAATAAATTTATGTATATATTTGAGTATATTTAATAAGAAAATAATTAATTAGTAATTTTTAAAAATTGTTTTAAAAAGAAAAGAACACTAATTATTTAATCTTTTTCTTAATCTGTTTTAGTTACAGCAAATTAAAGTGCAAATAAAAATGACAATTTAATTTAAATGCGTATATTGAATTAAAACTTTTGGATTTAGAAAATTATATCCAAACCAAATTAGTCAATTTTTTAGTTGTAGACAAAATAAAATTATGATTTATGTTTCGATTTGACTCGTTCAAATCAATTTGAATAAATTAGGTGTGTTATAAATATCCCAAACATCAACAACTAACATTTTTATCAATGTTGGTAATTATTACTCTACGTATTATACTTAAAAAGAAAAAAAAAAATAACAAGGTTTTATATAATTGTGGTGGTAAGTGACTTCAACTCTCTCGTAAAGGTACAAATACAAATTCGATAATCGAAAAATGCATTTTATAGGAGGACTAAAAATTTTTAGTCTTTACGGATAGCCTGATGGGATTATACCTTCTTGTTATAAAAAAAAATTTAGTTTGAAAAGTTTGGGGGAATATTGATAATTTTTATCTAGAGTTATCACCTAATAAATTTTTAATAAAAAGGAAAAATAATAATAATATATTCGGACAAAATTTTACCTCCCTTCTTCCTTCAAAGAATGTCAAAGGTGCTTTCTCAAAGAAAAAAAAAAGTCAAAAGTGCATGTAAGATCAATTAGGTGTAGAAAATAAATGAACTGCGTACCTACGATGGGAGCTGGCAGGTACCTTATTAATTAGTAGTACAAGCCATTGAACCGCTAATTTTCAACTATTAATTATGCTCAAATCTATTTAAAATTTTAATTTTAATATTTATATTGAAGACCCCTTAATAATTTTTATATTAATACCATCTAAACTTATTTAATTAATATTCAAATTTACTTTAAATGAATTAGGAATAAGCGGGGTACTTGAAAAACCTATCTCCATTATACTCCCAATTTGTTTAATATAAAATTAAACTAGCAAAAGCTTAATTTGTCCAATTCCATTAATTTATTATATTTTTTAGTTTGTTAATGCTTTAATAAATTTTCCGATTAAAGAAAATATATGTAACATAATCACATATTTTTCTTCTAGATTGACAACAAAAGTATAAAAATAAATTAAATATCATGATTCAAATTGATTTTTCAGTTAAAATATTGCATTTGAATATTTTTTTATAGCATGATATCCAAACCAGTTCATCTAAAGAGATTTTGAACAGTGTTATTATCTTTTTATGCATGGACACAACACATTAGGATTTTTTCATTATTACGGAGATCAAATTTGAATTCTGAAAGGGATTAAAAAAAAAAAAAAAAAAGAAGATTTGAAACAGTGTTATTATCTTTTTTAATGCATGGACACAACACATTAGGATTTTTTTTCATTATTACGGAGATAAAATTTGAATTCTGAAAGGATAAAAAAAAAAAAGGGATTAAAAAAAAAAAAAAAAGAGGAATAATTACTCTGTGTTACTGTCTACCTCATATCAAATCTTGATATATTCCAAAGATTATAAATTAAATTCTAATATAAATCAAAAAAAGAAAATTAGGGTTAGGCCTAACATGTGATTGCTAGATTTCTTTAAAAAAAATAAAAAATAAATATTTTTTATTTTAAAAATAATAAAATTTTGTTATTTGTTTCTCGATTTCAAAAGTGGGATGCAATTAAGCTTTGAGTTTCATTTTAGAGCGTAAATTATTAAAAAAGTTCAAAATAGAACGTACCTACAATAAATTGCAAAGCTAAAGATATTTATAATTATAAGGCTTTGAAAATATATCATAAGTCAAGTTTCAAAAATGTAAATATTTACGTCCACATAAAGAAAATAATGGAAAAACAAATCAATTACTATTAATTAAGGAAATTTAATGAAGTAGCTGCTCAACGGCAAAATGATGAAAACCCAGCGACCCTTCAATACGAGGAATGAACCACAAAAGTGTTACCATCGTTAGTGTTAATAAAATAAAATAAATAAATAAATAAAAAATAATCTACTGGATCATAGATTGTAGTCAACCTAACTGGACCGCAACATATCAACATTTTCAAGACTAGCTCAGACATAGATGTCCATGGGCCAATTATTCTGGGTAAATGAAAATGCAAGAAAGGAAAGGGAAAGCCGAATTAAGTTTTCTGGTTTCGTGTAAAAAAAAAAACCTCAGAGGCAGGTGGCACTGCCACACACCGACCATATCATTTGGTTATTTTATATTTATACATAATGAAAATTCTTAACTAGAATAAGATTGAATTTTGAATTTTTTTTTACTGCAAGTCCTAAACAAAAAACATTAATCGTTGAAATATTACTTTTTATCTTCAAAAAAGATAATTGATTGATTGTTGAAATATTCATTTGAAATGAAAGAAAGCTAGGTCGGTCGGTTGGTTGATTTATTAAACATTAGTATTATTTTTATGGTTTAAAAAATAAATTTAATATTTATAGATATTATTTCTTGTATTAATGGGAAAATATTGTATTTGAATATTTTTTTAAAACGCGATATCCAAATCAGTTCATCTAAAGAGATTTTGAAGGATGAATATGAAGTTCTAAACCTAAATAAACGATGAATAGTATATTTAATAATTTTATTCGTCTCAAACCTGATTTAAATGAATTGAAATAAATTAGTTATTTGAAAAAGTTTATGATATTTCTATTCCTAATTAAACATCTCAAAAAAAAAAAAAAACATATTTAAATAAATTTAAGACACAATTGAGATTTAGTTTATTAATATTAAATTTGTACAAATTTTGTGTGCGAGACTAAAATTGAAGAAATTTAATTTGATATAACTAAAATTATTATAAAATGTAAAATTACAAGTTTGAAATATAGGCAATGAGAGCTAATAAATAAATATTAACCAGAAAAAAAAAATTAAAAAGGGATCTAGTTTATTGGGGAAGATGAGCCAGAAATGTGGGTGGATGAAGGTAGCTGGGGATCATGTGGGGGTTTCGGGGAAAACAACTAATTGTACTATCTATTTTCGTCTATCAGCATTTCAAGATTCACACGAGCACAGCTAACTAAAAGTTTTTTTTTTTTTTTTTCCTTTTTTTTTTTTTTCCTAACAACACTCTTTAGTCAATCTACTCTCTTCTTCTTCCCTTTGGATAGGGCAATCTCTCTCATCTTCGCAGTGAAGACAATTTATTATAATTTAATGGTTTGTAAGAAAAAGATGGCTATTAAACAATTCGAACTCTAATTTCCATCGTATGCCAATGTGTACAACTCACGTAGGTCAAACTTCACTCTCAGTGTCGGAAGGGTAGCAGATACATTTACAGTGCAGAGAGAGCCAATCGCTCGTTTCAATTTCAAATACTCCTTCTTTTCTTTTCTTTAAAAAGTTTTTTTTTTTTTTTTTTCCTACCACACTCTTTAGTCATCTACTCTCTTCTTCTTCCCTTTGGATAGGGCAATCTCTCTTCCAGTGAAGACAATTTATTATATTTATGGTTGTTAAGAAAAGAGCTATTCACATGCAACCATTTCCTTCTATGCAATGTGTCAACCGTGGGTCAAACTTCTCTCACGTGTCGAAGGTAGCAGATACACAGTGCAAGAACCAATCCGCTCGCTTCAATTTTGCAATATCCTTTTTCTTTTCTTAATATTTTATCTTAGTTATCTCTATAAAAGTCGACCCCCCTTCCCTCAAACTCACTCGCTTACTCTTGAATTCAAGAATCAAGATCGTCTATTGGAGGCGACTCTGCACCAGGTTTATACATATTCTCTTCTCATTCTTGTTTGATTTATACGATTACTTCTTTCTTTTCAATATATATTACTCTACTTTCTTTGCTGATTTGCAGGTGGGTTGAGGATTATCCAAAGAAATTAAAGACAATAATTTTTGTGTCAGATTCAGATATCGGTTGGGTGAGTGTGTTCCATGCTATGCTTGTCAAATAAGCAGTCTTTTGCGAATTAACCTTTGTTTCGTTGTCTGTTCGACCTTGATCAATACATATCTTTTCTTAAACTGTATATCAAAAAACCCTAATTTAGATTTTCTTTATTTTGTTTTCCATAGTGCAACCAGTATCAGGATAGGGCAAAAAATCCCAGATTTTTATTTTTTTGAACTGAAAACTTTCATTGCCTAGAAATCCAGATTTGAATATATCATATCTCTACACCATGAACGAATCTAAAAAATTAGACAATTCTTCTTTAGACCCAAAAGTATTAGTTTTGGTAATCTGAAGCCTACTTTAAAGAATAAATAAATAAAAGGGTGCAACATGCAATTAAGATTCATGCACCTGCATTATACACACAAGCATGCATGTATTTTATGTTGGAATCCAATATATATATAGGCTACATTAGTGACTTTCAGGTGTATAACAAAGTATGAGTATAAGTAAAGATAAGGAAATATTACCTAATAAGAGTTATTTTAATAATATATGTACATATAGGTTTTGATTTCATCATTGCATTAAGAATTTTGGATAGTGAATTAATGCAATTATATATATATACCTATAGTTTTCCCAATGTCATATATTAGACGGAAAAACAATCCTTCGATCTACTGTGAAGGACTAAGAATTAAATTAAGAAATAATGTAATGATTTTAGAAAAAGAAAAATAAAATCATATCGCTGCTCATTGAAAAGGCTTGTGAGATAGGAGATTTATGAGAAAAGGACATCTTAGTTAATATGATACTGGCTTTGGTTTTTCATTGTCATGCAACCAGAAGAAATAAGATGCTAAGGTCGAGGAGTTTCAGAGTTTCATAAATATGGTAGCTGAAGAAATTTTGAAAAGTAGGTCTAGGAGAAAATGCGACAAGGATGTGGATTCTTTTTCGACTTTGCAAGCTTGAAAATAAATGTTCTTGGAAGGTGCAATCCTGATATACCCTAGCCATAGTTATATGAATAAGACTATAAGGTACTAGATATTTTAAATGTTCTCAGGTTTAGACTTAACTTTCTTGCATCTCAATTGATTCAAACTATAAAAAGAAAAAAAAAAAAAATTAAAGGCACATCTTTTCTTTTAAATAGGGAATATTAAGCCCTTAAAATTGGGGTCTTTAATGTATTAATTACAGTCTGCATTGCGTTTAATCTACTCCATAGTCTCTAAGTCTGTACAAGCCACAAACTCGAAGCCATTGGAATATAGTAAAGGTCAATTAGCTTTTGATTTTGAAATTCTTGGGTTGCAAAATTGCAAGCTGCAACCATATATTTATTATCATCGACGTAACTATGCAAAATGGGTTATTTATGATGTAAAGAATATTAATCTGAAGAAAATATATTTATATATGGTTCTAAAAAAAATTTTGAAAGGTCGAACACATGACGAATTTGAGGTATTAAGCAAGGGACTAATTATTTGACAAGGTCATTTGCATGGAATTCAATACCCTAAATTTGTTGTTGCTCCTCCAATGCACAAGGTCAGCCACGCCACGCCGAAAAGGGAACCGATTTGAAAAAAAAAAAAAAAAAAAAGACATATAGTAAAGGGTCAATTCAAGCCGGTTTGATTTTCTGGACATTCTTGGTTGCCGAAGAAATTTCGCAAGCCTGCATCAACCCATATATTTAATGTAGTCATCGGACCGTAACTACTGCCACAATGGGTTATATATGATGTAAGAATATTAATGCTGGAAGAAATATGATTTATATATGGTTCTCAACCGCCGAAAAAATTTCTGCGCAAGCGTGGTCTCGAAACCACAGATGACGAATTTGAGGTATTAAGCAAAGGGAGCTAGATTGTTATTTGACCATGGTCATCCTGTTTGCCATGGGGAAACTTGCACTACCCTAATTTGTTTGTTTGGCCTCGCTCCCAATGGCCAGCAAGGTAGCGCACCTGCATCGCGAAAAGGAACCGATTTTTGAAAAAAAAAAAAAAAAATAGCAGAGTGAGGCGCTTTCGTGTTTGTTTCTTTTTTTTTTTTTGTTGTAATTTTCTTCCGGCTTTATTTATACTCGTACCCAATTTCGTATTAAACGCTAAAAAAAAAAAAAAAAAAAAGAGGTACGCTTTCGTGTTTCTTTTTTTTTTTTTAATTTTTCCCTTTATTTATACTTCCAAGTTCTAAACTCGACAGTTTTAAGAATGTTCGTGCATGATTTACTTAATTATATATGTCAAAAACCTGTATACTTCTTTGTGTTTTAGAAAAGAGCTTAATTAGAAATGTACATTTCAACAGTGAAATTCCTATCAAGATTTCAAACTGGAAAATTTCTGAAATAAATTTGAAGTTTATTTCAAATTAAAGTAACTTTGATGATCTCCCAAGAAGGCTTCGCCCTGCTGTTGCTATCAAGGATTTCATGGGTACCGCGAAGCTAATTTCTCAGCGGATAAGTTGGTTTGTATAGCAGAAGGCTTCCGGTTGAGCACTCATATTATAGATTTTTCCTAACTTGATCTTAGACAATGGCTATGCATGATAATAGTGGGATTTCAACTTTCATATCCTACAGATTGTTTGTAGATTTCTTTAGAGTTATGCTCTACCATTTGTACCAAAAAAGAAAAAATTTGAAGTTTATTGGCTACCTACCATTTTGCTTGACTTGACCAAGAAATCAGAACGGTACGTACTATAGTTTCCAATCATATTCCAATGGTCGACACCAATAAAAGAAGAGAGAGAATCGCGAGGGTTTTTCCAAGATAAATGTGAGAAAGATGAACCCATCAGTCAACAGTTTCATCTCCTGCTATTAGTTAGTTTGTTCGATTTGTACAGTCTTGAACTTGCAGATAATCAAAATTCACTTGGAGATGCAAATAATTTGTTAATTATCCAATATGTTACCCTTAAATTTTTAGGAATACATGTACATTTAAGTTTTTTCCTTAAAATTGAATCATCTGATAATTTTTTAAGAAAAATTTGACTACACTAATTGAATTCCCCTATAAGTCTACAACTAGGTCAAGTAGCATGGTTAAAAGAAAAAAAAAAAAAAGAAGAAAATAATGAAATTATTAAACCAGCTATTTGATTAATCGAGACAAAGAATAATTTCTAATAATTAATAATTTTTATGATTAATAATGGAAACCATAAATTATTTATAAATTTTTAATTCAATTTTGCCTTCTTCCTAAATTAAATTCAACCAAAGTCTTGCTTTGAATTGTTTAGCATGTAAAAACTTGAATTCTAGTTAAACAATAGCAGTCTAATGCAGAGATTAATACTACTACTCTACATCTAAACTAGAAATTAAAATTAAAAATCTGAATATATTCTTTAAATTAAAACGTTCTTATAACTGCTCATTCTAATAAATTTAAAGAAAAAAAACTTGTTTATTGATTTGAATTCTGAAAGCTCCCCGTTTAGATAAATATGGATAAACATTAGCATATGTTATTATCTAAAAGTTTATGGTTCAATAAATTAATAAAAAATGATTCAATAATTAAAATTTTGTTAGCACATGTACATTAATTGGTAGTTTCAGTGTATGATTGAGAGTGTAGCTTTCTCTGGACTCTGCATTACATTAAAGGTGTGGCTGTTAAGCAGATGATGAAGATAAGCATGGGCAAGTCAAAATTCAGCGATACACTTGTCGATCAATTAGCACAATACTCCAAAACTATAATCCCTCAACTTTGCGACATAACATATTACAGTTTAAATAAATAAATAAAAAGAAGAATTAGGATCTATCTTTCCACACATATACATGTTTTAATTAACAAGTCATTCTCTATATAGGAGGATTAGGTCGGATCTTTCCCAGAGAAAAGCGTGATATACAAGTACTTATTCAACGTTTTCTTCTTCTTCTTCTTCTTCTTTTTTATAATATATTTTAATTAAGGTTTAAGATTTCTTAACAGACCATGTGCTTTCTTTTATTGCTTTCAGGTGGGAATTAAAGAACAAACAAGGAAAATTTGTTGAATCATGGCCGGTTGAATAAGTTCCGTGCTATATGCTTGTCGAGAGAACAGTCCTTTTTTGCATATTAACCTTTCTTTCGTTGTCTGTTCGGCCTTGAAATTAATCTTTTTCACATATTTATATAGCTAAATTCGTTTCTTTTTGTTTGAAAGATTATTATTGTTCTAAGTATTTCAGTCTCAAATACGTGAGTTTGTATTGCATATCGGTTTTCTTAAATTCATATTATAATAAAAATGAATTTATCAATTACCGTTAATTACATAATATTTTATGATGATCATTTATCTGCAAACAAACCTTAACACGGTAGAACAAACTCGTGGTACAACGATAATGTTGACAAAAAAAAGAAAGGGCTGAATTGCATTGGGAAATTCTAACTAGTTTTGTTTTGTCTATCCATTCTTGTCCTTTGAAAGAGGTGGGGGGTTAGTGTACAGTTGCAACAAGTCCAAATCATAGTAAATGTAACAATTATTTTCACGTCATATGGTTAGGTCTAAAGCATTGTCGAGTGTATCAGTTAGATGGATCCAGCTTTTCTCTGTTGAGAAATTGGCATTCATTTATAAATTGTTGGGTCCATTATATGTTGTCCTATTTGTTCCATAGGAGTTCTATATTAATTGTTGGAAAATTCCTCTTGGTATATATTATGTTCCTGGTATACAGTTACATATACTTTTAATCAAGTGAAAAATCATTTTTGGGCTTAATTAATTTTAATTGTCAACTAGATGTGAAATGAATATACTAAACTAGGAGAAAGTAACTGTAATAGCTGATAAGAAGAATTTTAAGGTCGATTAGGACAGCGAACGCAGGGAATAAGCTAAGGGACTGGTCGTTTGACAAGGTTTTACATGGAATTGGACAACTCAAGTCTTTGGCAGGTAGGTAACAGGAGAAGAAGGTAAGATTTCACCAAACGACAGTAATATTGTTGCTCCTGGTAGCTTTACTTCTAGAAATGCACAAAACGAGACGAATATTGTCTTTTCCTGAAATTATGACCCAAATAGTTTATTGCAAAAAGCTTGGTGAGTGTAAGCCCAACCCAAGAAAAGCTACGGCCTTTTTGAATTCTGCTCCATCTTCTCCATTTTTGGCGAAGGCACTTGCCCTTCGTCAGTACATGTGAGTAAGTTCATTGCTGATCTCGGCAGTTACTCATGGCAATTCCTAATTCGTGACGAACCCACTCCGCCATATGACCGGAGAAGGAAGCTTACCGGTCATGAAGCGGCCACTTATTCAAATCACCTTATTTTACATCACTTCAAATCATTTCTGTTTGGTTACTCTGCTAATAAACGGCAAGCATTGTATCATTTCTTGTGTTCTCTAAAAGGATCAGATTGCTTGTGTAAATGTTTTTGTTGTATTATTCAAGGAAGCAAGATACATACTTATAGAGTTTACAGATTACATTTGAAATATAGAAAATCTCCAAATCATATCTAAACTATTTACAGTTAAACAAAATCAAATATCAGAAACTAACTAGTTTGACTTGCATCTGTATCAATTTTCTTCGTGTCTCTCTAAAGCGATCAGATTGCTTGTGTAAAATGTTTTTTGTTTGTATCTTATTCAAGGAAAGCAAGATAACTATACTCTACTAGTGAGTTTACAGAAATTACATTTGAAATATAGTGAAAAATCCTCCCAAATCATAACTCTAACTATTTACAGTTACAACAAAATTCAAATATCAGAACAACTAGTTTGACTTTTGGTTACTAAGAGAGTTATCCTCATACAGCGCCGCAAGATTTGAGCTTCCATCAAAGGATGGCAATTCTTTGGGTCGAAAAACAACACGATTAATCGAACTTTGGACTGCGGTTTAGTAAGGCAAATCAGCAAGCTGTCTTGACTACGTGAGATATGTTGAACCCAACAAGCTTGACAGAAGTTTACCTTCTCACGGAGACAAAAATGATAATCAAGGAGTATAAAATGCTTCATGCGAAGAATTGGAAAACAGGTTAGCAACAGATAGTATGTAGCCCAATATTATCACACAAGATATTTAATGGCTTATAACATAACTGTAGGTGGAGTTCTTGAAGCAAAGCTTTTGAAGCATCGAAACTCCAGACGTTTTGTGGCTGCTACCTGATCGAATATCGGCTTCTGTGGCAAGACCGGGCAACAGTCGCTGTCGTTATTGGAATGCCAAGGACACTTTGGGCAGTAAACCTAAAAATAAATAAGCATATTGGCACCTTTGGGTAGAAAGCAAAGGTGTCTTTATCCCCCACAAATACAGGCATCTTGAGGAAAGCTGTACAATTAGTGAAAACTATTCTTTACAAGACGGAAGATGGTAAACACATGATACAGCAGTACCTTTGACCGGTGACGCGGAGAACTCGTGTTCAGTGCTTGCCAATGCTTAGTTCAGCTGGGCTGATTTGCATTGACGTGTGAGATAGCCTACAATCGACAAGCAAAAAATATGGGTCGGCGGTTGAAAGGAAAAGATAATATCGCCAAGGACTCCCAAATAATTACTTGCGTATCTGTTTCAGGATTCATCGCCAAGTACTGCCATCATTGAGACGGAAGTAGCAGTCACACTGAACTTATAGTTGGAGAGCCAACCAGGATTTCTGCATCATTCCTATTCGACACTTCGCTTGAGCAAATCAAGATTATATTGAATGCTCTGACAGAATAACAGAAGACCCACCATTAAATCTCGACTACTAACAGAGATCAGATGTCCAAGGACAAATAATTGCAATGTTGTGGATCTTTAAGGATCGACATCGCTTGAGCAAATCAAAGATATATTGATGCTGAGATAACAGAAGTCCACCATTAAACTGATTAACAGAGATGCCAAGGAAATAATGCAATTGTTGTGGATCTTTGATAGAAAATTTATTGGCCAAACTCAACAAGAAATCCGAAATAAGTTGATTATTATTGCCAGTAACAATAAGGTCATCCACAAAAACAAGAAAATATATCACAGAACCTGCATCCGAATAAATGAAAAGCGAAGCATCTGCTTTGGAATTTTTGAACCCAAAGGATCATAAAAACTGCGAAAGAGCTATACCATACCCTTGGTGCTTGCTTCAACCCATATATCGACTTGTGCAGTTTACAAACAAAGGAGGAATGAGTCTGATCAACAAAACCAAGAGGTTGAACCATGTATACCTCTTCAGTAAGCGGTCCATGAAGGAACGCATATTGACATCTAATTGTTGCAAGTTCCATCCATTGGTCAAAGCAATAGTCAAGACAACACGAATAGTAACCGGTTTGACAACAGGACTGAATGTGTCAATAAAATCTTGGCTTGGACGTTGTTGAAATCCTTTCGCGACTAGTCTCGCTTTATGTCGAGCAAGACTGCCATCGGGATTCCGTTTGATACGGAAGACCCACTTGCATCCAACAACATTCTTACCTGTAGGTAAAGGAATAAGACTCCATGTGCGATTCTGTAACAAAGCATTAAATTCAGTAGATAAAGCAACTCTCCAATTTTTATCTGTTAGAGCTTGAGTGACACAAGTTGGCTCAACAAACGAAGGTGGTGGATGTTTAACAGAAGAGTGAAGTTGCTTTGGTCGAAAAATGTTGTTCATAGACCGTGTCGTCATAGAATGTACACGAGTGGGTAAAACTGGCTCAGGTGAGGGAGAAGCAGAATTTGTTGGAGTTTGGTGTGGAGAGGTTACTTCTGGTGGTGACGTTAATGGAGATGGAGTAGGACTGGCTAGGGGTAAAGTTTGTAATGGAGATAACGGGTGTGGTGAAGGTGGAGATAGAGTAGAAGAGCTAGGTGGAAGGTGGGATTGCCCATCAGTCAAAGAAGAAGGAGATGATAGTTGTACCTGAGTAGTCGACGGCGAATCCACCAATTCACCAACCTGTTGTAAATATGTAGTGTCGTGGTTAACTAGAACATGATAAAAGGAAGGAGTTTGGGTAATGGAATTTAGCCAAGAAGGCTTAGAGTTAGCAACACGTGGGAGACTTAAATTATGAGAGACATAAGGAAAGATGGACTCTTCAAAATTCACATGTCTAGAAACGTATGTTCTTCCAGTTTTAAAATCAAAGCAAAGATAGGCACTTTGAGTAGAAGAATACCCTAAAAAGATACACGGAAACGACTTTTGTTGTAATTTATGACGCGTATATGGCCATAGCCAAGGAAAGCAAAGACAACCAAAGCCCCGTATTTTTAAATAATTTGGGGAAGTTTGAAAGAGTTTCTCATAAGGAGAAGACATAGAGAGTATTGGTGTAGGTAGACGATTAATTAAGTAACAAGCTATTTGAAAAGCATGGGACCAAAATTGAACAGGAAGAGAAGCTGTTTGTAGTAAAGTGAGACCAGTCTCAACTAAGTGCCTATGTTTCCTTTCAGAAATGCCATTATGTTGTGGCGTATGAGGAGTAAGTAAATGTTGTATACCATGGGCGGCAAGAAAAGATTTGAGAGCTAGAAACTCACAACCTCCATCTGTGTAGAGACGAACAATAGATTTTTGAAATTGTTTTTCAACTTGAGCTTTAAATGTTTGAAAGAGAGACGAAACATCAGATTTGTGTTTAATTGGAAATTTAACTCGTTTGCGCGAAAACATAGACGAAGACATCACGACTTTTTGTGATTCTATTGAACAACATGTATCAACCGAGAAGTTATAATGCTCCTCTATCAAAATAAACAGAAAAACGGCGAAAACCAAATCAATTCATTTAATAGGCGGCAGGCCCCAGACAGTCAGAATACACATAGGATCTAAAGGTGATTTTGGACGACAACGGACGAATTCCACCAAACGTTATATAATGACTTTATATTACAAGGAGCAAGCACTCACAACAACTGTGATTACTAGCAGAGAATTAATAAAGGAATCTATTTTTGATAAAAAATGAGACAAAACTTTGGTAGAATACGGCAGTGACCAAGACGATGATTTGCCAGTCATTGACACAACACTAAGCAGCAAGCTTGATAGGCTGTGTAGTGAAACAGTGAACGAGCCGTCCATTGGCCACTCATTTACACGCCATTCTTTATTCTTTCTCCTCTTTGACAAGTGTGAGTGAGCGGCACCCCGTGTTTCAGATCGGATCCTTTTCACCTTAAAAAGAAAGGTAAAAAACTTATCAATGGAAACACTATTGGATATAACAAAATTGCGGCAACAGAGATGAGAATTTTTTTTCATCGCTAGGATCACACATAAACATAGATTATTGAAGAGACGAGCAAGAAATGATTACTGAATTCTGTCTTGCTCCTGTGTTGTTATATTCAACCTGAACGACCATTACCAATAAGTATTTCGTCAGGGCCTGTGTCAATTCGGAAATAAAACAGACAAGTCTTACCAAGATCCACTTATGAGTGACATGATGGGGAAGCGTGCAGAATCACAGAAACCAGGGAGGAAGGAGCTAGGATTCGACAGGTATGGGATTAGCAGTTGGAATTGGAGTGATCGGTTTTTTTATCTTGACAGCCAGTCTTTGGCCGATAATGACCCAAACCGTATGCACTGGTGTGCAGGTATTGACAATTGAATTTTCAATTTCCTTCCATTGTTGACGTGGTGAGAAGAACCGACGTAGGATTGTCCTTCCTATATAAGATTTGACAGCTGCGTTGCATTGTTTCTGAAAGGATTAATTCGGGCTTCGTTCGTAGTGGCGTCTATCATCTGTAGGGCTTGAGCCTTGATGGACATTTCAGAGATATATATCATTTTTTAGAGAAACATGTTTCAAGTCCTAGGGAGGTTTCCATGTAGTTCTTCAAAACAATGCGGTGTTTCTCACTGGTCGCTGAAATGGGCATAGTGGTTAAAGTTCTCGAAATTCGGATCCTAACCACCATTAGAAGAACAGTAACCCCCTACAGAGCCAACAAATAGTGAATGGATGAAAGATCATCAATACAGATAAAGGCTTATTCAATAGGAAGAGCAGAACAATCATCAGCAAAGTGGACTTAAGAGATTGACAGTAATCAAAAACAAATTTGGTGCCACGAAGGCTGTTGAGAGTCTTTCTTTAGACTGCATGAGCTCGAGGATATCGGGACTTATCAGCAAAGGCGTTAAGGCTAAGCTTTAATCTCCAAAGGCCTCAGCTGCATGTTTTTGACCGTAAAGGAAATTACAGAGTAAATAACAACGTGATTCAGAAAAACAAGAAGCGAGAAAATAGCAATGAAGAAGAAGATTAGTCTTGACGAAACCAAAAGAGCATAAGCAGGCAGACATTGAACAGGAGAGAAACGAGATTCGCCATTAGGATAGAGAATAGAAGAATAGAGCAGCGTGACTGGGTAAAGACCAATACCAATGAATAGACGATGGTCAAGAACAAATATAGTAGGACAAATAAATATGGAGCCACAGCCATGAAGGGATAGTATAAACAGGGTGGGTTAATTAAGTGGAGGAAAGCGATGGAGTGCAGCATTATGGTAATCAGAGTATTTTCGGGAATTAACAGAATCTGTCTGCTAGAAGCCAACTTGAGGAGTTTGTAAACCATTGTAAGGATCCTGAAGGAAAAACAAAAACTCTTTTGAGTATTGTTGGCTTCTCGATACCATAAAAAGGAATCAGATTGCGTTGTGTAAAATTAAAAGGATCAGATTGCTTGTGTAAATGTTTTTGTTGTATTATTCAAGGAAGCAAGATACATACTTATAGAGTTTACAGATTACATTTGAAATATAGAAAATCTCCAAATCATATCTAAACTATTTACAGTTAAACAAAATCAAATATCAGAAACTAACTAGTTTGACTTGGTACAAGAGAGTTATCCTCAATATTCTCCTCGTGTTGCAGTGCAGCCACCAAAGCCCTATAATGTTTGGCGGAGAGGTATATTGCTATAGTTGACGGCTGAAACTGTTGGTGGATTAACCATTCTTTCCGTTGAACCTACAGAAGCTCGTGTTGGGAGACTTAATTAGAATGAAGAGGAAGATTAATTTAGAAGCTTGAAAGCTTATACAAGTCCGAAAATGAGAATGGGAGGTGAAGGTCCAACGATTCCACCTCTGTGAAGCTATACATTCAGTTTAGAATTGAAATGATTGTTGTTGGCTCCAGAATTTCTTCGAATTCAAATGAAATGGCAACTTTCTGTGATTGTATTACAAGACTTTTTTTTTTTATGAATTATGGAGATAAATGGAGCCAAATTAATTTTAAAACAATCTTAAGCCCGAACTAGTTGGATTCCAGTGTATGAATTTTTTATTTTTATTAAGTCTAAATTTCAACTATATAATTTTAAAATAAAAAATAAAATAAGGGAACAACTCCATTAGTCAATTGTTTTTTTATAGAATGCTTAATCATATATGTGCCCACATTTATATAAATTAACAATTAAAAATGGATTAATGAATGATGAAATGACTTTTTTTTTTTGACATTTAATATTGGTTATTTATTATTAAGAGAAAAAATGAGCAATACAAGTGGGAACAATATCCCAAGTTCGAAAACAAGCCACGTGAGGAACAGATTTAGCCAATACATGAGCTATATTATTTGTTTGTCTTCTTATCCAAACCAAGGTGACATTTGGCAATTGGACTAAAAGTAGCTTAAATTAAAAAATAACTACTCCAAACTCAGACCAATCTTAGGCAGAATTCCTCATAGCACAGTAAACCTGCAGAAAATCGGTCTCAATCTGAATATTCAGGTTGGAGTAGCTCGATAGCAACCAAGACAACATTGAGTAGCTCGATAGCAACCAAGACAACAACCGTTCTTAGCGTCTGAGCTTCTGCTCTGGCTGAGAGAACAATCTTGTAATGAAGACGTTGCTGCTTGATACAACCTGCTGTTGCAAATTTGAAATTAACAGCACCAACGGCTCCATGGCCAACAGAGGGGAGAAAAGAGTTGCAATAGCAACCAAGACAACACCGTTCTTAGCGTCTGAGCTTCTGCTACTGCTGGAGAAGAACAATCTTGTAATGAAGACGTTGCTGCTGATACAAACCTGCTGTTGCAATTTGAAATTACAGCACCAACGGCTCCATGGCCAACAGAGGGGAGAAGAGTTGCATCAAAATTGATTTTAAAAGTACCAACAGGTGGTGGAAACCATTGATTATCTGCAGGAGCATCTGTACCTGTACCTGAGCCTGACGGATTCAGCTGGGCTTTCTTCCAAGATGCGAGCATACTTCTGGCGCGAGTAACTACATGATAAGGTCCTTCTTCCACTTGATTCCATTTCAGCTCATTACGGGTTGACCAAACACTCCATAGTCCCATAACAAAACTTTCAAAAAATTCATTCTCCCACAGCTTGTGTAAATGTTCCAACAGTTGCAAGAAAGTCGGAAAATTCCCAGTAGTAAGCTGAATACCAAAAAACTGCCAACAAAAGCTCACTCGTGGACACTCAACAAGAGCATGGACTAATGTTTCAGCGTTACCACAGTAATCGCATCCTGTATCAAGCTCCAGTCCCCTTCTTGCCAAAGTTGCTTTAACTCAATAAAAGCATGGACTAATGAAATGACTTAATTTGTTACGATCTAAATAAAACTAAGATAAATCTCACACCATTTACAAAGTTTATAATTTCTAAACGAGAATGCAAAATAAAATAACAAGGCGACTTGCTCATAATTCCACTGAATTTCTAAAGGGGATTAGAGAACGACATCGTTTTTTGGAGAATGCTAAAATGAGTGGAAAAATCAACAGGAATGATACTACAGCTGCAAGGATATATACCATCCTATTGAAAGATGACTTTGATCAGTTAGCAACGTAGATCGGATAGGTGGAAAGAATTTTTGAGTTCAATCCCATTAAATACATTTGCACTGAAGGACGGAGATTCGGGCAGTAGAATATGGAGCAGTTTAAAAAAAGAAAAAAAAAATCACTTTAGATGGAGAAATAACAACAAAATTCTAAGAACTCAGAAGGCGACATGCCGTGACATGAACGACAGGCCGTTAAAAGAAATTTGAGGTTCCCGTTTTGCCACGTCAGACACACGTGTTAATTCGACGTCTTTCCCAGAGATTCTATCAACGTCCACAAAAACTGACTGTCCCACCTCCACCTCCAATTCTGCCACCATATAAAACCCGTCAAACGCCGAGAACTCTCCAAACGAGCAAAATATCTACCACAGCCACCAAAATATCTCTCTCCCTTAGAAAAAGTTTTATTCCTGAACTTTCCAGATAACCAACAATCATCATCATCTCTTTCGTCGGATACTTTCACTTCTTCGCTGTATAAAACCTCCTCCAAACCATCAATGTCTAACCACTATAGCGCGCACCTTTTTTTCTGTCTCAACTACCAGAAGGACAAGGATATGAAGTTTTAAAGGGATTTCAATCTCAATATCTTCAGATTTATACGGAGATAATTAATGATGGAGAAGGAGGAGTCGACATCTTATTATAGCGTTCTTGGTGTGAGTATGGAGTCTTCCATTGAAGATATAAAACGTGCATATCGAAGACTCGCTATGGTAAGAGTTTGATGAATGCGATATGGTTTTTGCTTCTTTAATTGTTACTTTCTTTCCTTTCAGTTTGGAGGTTGCAAAATGGTGTGAATATCCGATGTGAATTTGACTTGTTTTGTCATGTTGCAGCAATGGCATCCTGATAGATGGACAAGAACCCCTTCTTTGTTATGTGAAGCCAAACGTAAATTCCAACAAATTCAAGAGGCGTATTCAGGTAAGATTTTTAGGATTTCAAATGGGTCTTCGTTCTTTATAGATAGTGAGTGTTAATAATTGACATTTCTAATTAAGTGATTGAAGTTCTGTTCGCAACAGTGTTGTCAGACCAGAAGAAGAGGTCATTGTATGATATAGGACTATATGGCCCTGAAGAGGAAGAAGATGAGGTGACAAATTTTTTCTCCCCTTTACAGTTACAGGCTTCTATTCTGATGTTTTCTTGAATACGCTTTAACTTGTTTGTTTTGCTAACTTGTTGGATTTGATGCTTTGCTTGTTTCAGGGTTTCTATGATTTTATGCAAGAACTGCTGTCTCTTATGGCACAGGACAAGAGAAAGGTAAGCTTCAGATTTACATTTTCTATCTTTTCCTTGTAATTATCATTTTTCACATAAAGATAGAATTCAACTTCGGATAGGACTCTTCTAGCCATTGTTACATGGGAAATTGAGAAGGAACGGATTCTATAACTCACCACATCATTTTTATTAAAAAATAGAAAATTTGGGAGTTGTCTAAAATGTTCTATGGTGCTTGAGAAATTTATGTTATTGATTCAGATATCAAAAGGGAAAATTATAGAAATTTGACATTACGGTTGACACATAAAGATGCCGGCTTTCGTCTATCTTCAATCATCTCTCTGCAATTTGGTGTATAAGATGTAAAGGTACAGGATAAATTACGGGCGTAACTGATTGGATTCGGGCTTTGCCTGAGATTATGCATTCACAAAATATCCATATGTTTTTTCTACTAGTGTAATTTTTATGCGTTAATTTCAGATTTTCATTATTTCGTAAGATCATAAACTATCCTATCTTAAGAGGATTAACCTGAAAATTCAGCATTTCCAAAACTGCTCTCTTTACAATTAGACATTAGACATTAGACCAAATTATTTAATAGAAACAAGATCATGCATCCAAGTATATTAGATTATGAAATAACTTATGTTGTTTTTGTAATTTCTCGACGTGAAATGTTATAACTTTTAGTTCTGGATCAAGGTTCCCTTGGCCTCTTCCATTTTGGTTGTTAATTATGTAAACCATTTTTAATATATGTGCAGGATAAGAACTACAGCATGGAAGAACTACAGAGAATGTTGATGGAAATGTCACAAGGATTTGAATCATCAGTTTCACACCATGGATCTTCCATTCTTGATGATCCTGCTGGCCACTCTAAAAGGGCCCGATGGGATCCAAACGGGATGATGGATAGCAATGGCTCTCATTTTGGTGTAGGAAGTTGGGGATGTGCGGAGCAAGCAGCCATTGCAAATAATATGGGATGGTGAGAAGATGAGCTATAAATGAGTAATTTCACCATAATGGAGATTGAGTTTTGTGGTTCAGGATTTCGATGTAAGAAGAATATGGATGTGTATGAAAATGATTACAGTTGACCAAGATTTTTTTTGGAACACAGTTGTCAATGTTTATGGTTCTTGGACTTGATTTGTTTGGATTATTGCGTTGACCATAAAATTAGGCCTGGGAATGGGCCAATGTTGGGCCTATATTAGAGATTATTAAATTTATTTTCAAAATATTATTATGACGTGTGCAGTTTAATTAGAGAACACTTAAAACTTTACCTTTCATCAATGATTGAGAAATTGCGGGGATTAATTTAGTGGTAGAAAGGAAAGTTCCAAGAACGAAATGCTTAATCATGTAACTAGAAAACGAGAAGAAAAAGGGTAGAAGATGCGTCAAAATTTAAAAAATTGGGTCGGTGGTTATCAGTACCTTCTCATTCACTCATTACTCTTCCTTAATAAATTAATAATTTATTTATTTATTTTTTTTTTTGTAGAATCAGGCGCTATAATTCTCCTTTGTATTCTAGACTCTTTACATTACAGTCTAAGAGATGTTTATCCTTCGGTTTGTTTTAAAATTTTTTGCTGTCTGTTAGTATTTATCTAGTTTTGACCAAAAATTTTTTGTTTGGCCCAATTTGATTATGAAGACAAAAACTTATAGGCATTTAAGGATATGCATGGCACTATGGGGAAGTTTGCTTGCCCCATCCGGAACAAATTGCGAATTGCAATTGGTTTATCTCTTGGGAGTATTACCAGTCATCAGTCATGTCTCAATTATATCACATAAATTAAATATTTAGCCCATGGTTTTTTTCTATTTGACACTTGTAATTTTCAGCTTTAATCTATATAAAAATTTAACTAAGTCTATGTATACAACGGGGGAGTATTATAAATGTACAGTAATTAAGTCGATTTCGATTGACTTTACAACTATCAATTTTCAACGGTTAGCTACCTTCCACCAATCATTCTTGTGCAATAATATCATGTGCTAGTGCCATGTCCATGCCTTTTATAATTTCAATGAAAAGATCATGATCATGTTCATTTTCATGTGCATGCAAAAGTATAATTTTTATGCATAACATGGCTGTCTAAAATTCCGTCTTCCTACCAAACCTATACTATACGAATACAATTCCCCTATAGTACATTAGTTATTCTACTTCTTTTCACTTTCAACCATATAATTAATTCAATAATAAGGTCACTTTCATATCATTGTATTATAATATTATGTGCTTAGTCATGGAACACTCTTTAAAATTGTATTTATATTAAATAATTTATTCATCTATAACAATTATAAATATTTTTCTGTTTCGACAAATTTAAAGAATATATCTTTGTTTGTGGTCTTCAAAATATTAAACCTTAATAAATACTATATGATTGAGGAAATGAAATCATACGCGTGTAACTCTAACGGATAATTAAATTAATGGTTTTTGATTAATATGGGTAGGGAGCCAAATTTGGACCGTCCACATGCAACCTTATGAAAGAAGCCATCACACCCTGGCGTACGATGAAATTAAGTCATATTGTAAGAACTTTCTCACACTGCATATTCTTCCTTTCCCAAAAATTATATATAAATAAAATAAGAATAATCATCCATTTAAGCCCATCACAGTCTTTCTAACATGAACCTAATAACGTAACATACAATCGCTTTGCTCATACCCTTCCCTTTCAAGAACGCTCCACCAAACTATATTATATTTCAATTCAAATCTTTGATCTCTGCTGCAAGTTAATTCTCTAGTTTCAAGAATTTTAAAGATGAGATCGTTAGCTTCTTTTATGTTGCTAAATGTTTTTCTTTTGATTTATATTGTTTCGCCAATTCAAGGCGGCTCGGATTCAAGAAAGCTTGATGAAACCACTGTGCCTGGTGCTGGTGGACCAACGGATGAGAAGTGTGCCCCATGTACTTCAGATCCTCCTCCACCACCATCACCACCACCACCATGTCCTCCTCCGCCGGCGTTGCCACCACCGCCTCCTAAGAAACCGCCATCAAGTAACAACTGCCCTCCGCCTCCATCTAATTTTATATACATCACTGGTCCACCGGGGAACTTGTACCCTGTTGTCAATGATTTTAGCCGCGGTGGACGAGCTACGCCGACGCCGGCAGTTTCGATCGGATTTGGGTTTCTAGTATTTTTGTTAAGATTTGGGCTTTAAGGTTGTGACGAACAACTGCAACAGATATCAAGATTCTAAATACAGGAGAATTTTTGTGTCCAAAGGTGAAGCTTTTCAATTAGGATCTAATTGTTAATTTGGTACTTTGGTTCATCTCTCATTTGTCCAATAAATTTATAGTCCTTTCTTTCTTTCCCTATTACTACCTCATAGTATTTTCTGTTCATAATCAATCTGATATTATTATATATGTAATAAGCTCATATTCTCTGTTCTTCTCTGTTTTATGTTTGTATTCTTTCCCATCTCCTCTATTTGCTATTCTGTTACCAATTTTGGTTTGAGGAAAATTAAATGTTCATAAAACCCAAAAATAAACAAATCGAGTTTGGCATCCGGATTATGAAATTGCAAGTTCAAATTTAATTAAAAAATTGTAATCATAAATAATTAAATTAGGACAAAGGAAACATTCAAAAATGGTGTGTTTGTATATATTTATTGTGTTGATTTATGGTTGCATTTCCATTTCCTTATTGATTAAAAATTTCATCACTATATGAGTTAGTGATATCCTATGCATAGGCAAGCTTATACAGTTCGCATTTTTAGAATAATGGGTTAATTAAATTTTTATTGGAGGCCTTGTCTTGATGTGTTAAATTAATTTGTCTATTTGTCTATGATTAATAGCCATCAACGGTGAACCTTTCATTTCTATATCAAGATAATGATTTTAATATTATTATTATTATTATTTTTTTTTTTTGATGTGAAACTGCATGTTCTAATTAAGAACATTAGATAAACACTACAATATAGCCAACGCAACCAACAACAAAAGAAAAAATAAAAACTGGAAATTACCCATGAACAGGGGAAAATAAAAAAATATATATATTTTTTTATTTTATTATTATTATTTTTTTTTTTTTTGATGTGAAACTGCATGTTCTAAATTAAGAACATTAAGATAAACACTAGATATAGGCCAAACGCCACCAACAACAAAAGAAATAAAAACTGGATTACCCATGAACAGGGGAAAATAAAAAAAATATATTATTTTTTTTTTTAAACTAAAAAAAGATGGATTTTATGTGAAATAAAAAAATATATATATTTTTTTATTTTAAACCTAAAAAAGTATGGATTTATGTGACACGTGTCGAATGTAAGAGCTTTTTAAGCACCCGAAGAATCCTCAAGTAGAAGTGAAACAGAATAAAGGAGAGAAAGTAGTTGTTCTATTATCCGGAAGTGTCAGAATCGTACATTTTCTAGAGATCAACTTGGGTTTCACCAAATTGTAGGACCCATGATGATTTATCACTATGGGGTTCAGTTCATGTGCTTCATGAGTCATCAAAGAAATTTTGGCAGCTTGTAGTGCTTAAATTCCACTAAGCATCTCTTAATCCCATCAATTATTGCAGTGTTAGAGTTAATCGCTCTGCTAATTACAGTGACTCTTGGTTGCGTGCGAAAGATTAAATTTCAGAAAGGGCCAATTGGGGCTGTTTGATGCGTGGTCAATTTACAAAGCCAATGTTGCCCCCTTTAGCTTAGGCAACTAGGCTTTCATTGAAGCATCATTTCTCTAAAATTGCTTTCTTTCACAATCTTTCAATGGTATTTATGGCAACTACTTTATCATGCATTATTAATGATGGGGAAAAACATGTGTTTAGCTATTGAATTTATTTGAATTTTATCCATTGAGTCTTTACATTTTTATTTACTCTTCAATTTTTATTTTTATTGAAATTAAATTTTTATTTAATTAATGGTTGGGAGAGTATAATGACGTATTTCAATCCGGTGATGGAAGTAACAGAAAATATAACAGCAAAAGCTAAGTTTTAAACTTTTAGTTTTATCAAAAGAAGTCTCTAAACTTATGTTTTGTTAAAATTAAATGTTCGTTTTATTTAAATTTACTATTTACTCTCTGTTAATTTAGGGGTTAATTTTTTTACCTGAGTCAAAGTTACAAACGATAAATAAAAAGTTAAGATCTTGATGGATAAAACTTAATAAGTTTAACGCTTAAATATGTAATTTTCTTAATAATTGATATTGTTCAGCGAATTTAATTTAGAAGCAGTTTTCTTTATGTGTGAATAAAAATGCAATTTTGAAAAAACTAAATGAATTTCCTATTGACTTGCTTAAACAATATCAATCCAATAAAGACTTGGGATGACCTAATTTTGTCTGTAGATTGAAGCACTAAGGAGGAAACTTCATTATCATTACAACAACTTGTTTTGCCGTTCACACTGAAAGGGTAATGACCCTTTTGTCACTGAAATTAATAAAATGTTAAAGTTAGTTAGTACTTTCCACAGCATTAACTATATATTACCGTTCTGTAGATAAGATTGAAAAATCGCCATTTCGACCGAAAAGAAAACTGCTGAGTAATTGAAATTAAATTTTCATATAGCAAAATAAATTTATATTTGATGAAAGTAAGAAATTTTAATTGTTTTTTAGTGTCAATTTGACAAATATAATAAGTGAAATAAAGGGTAAGTAACCGATCTATGCATCTTTCTCCTGGAAATTTATGATATATGAAAATAAAAGATAAAATTGATAAGACCCGATTTCAAATTTCACCAACAATAATATTTTTTTTTTTTTTTTTCAAAATAATGAAAATGTCAATTGGAAAGCCAGTCAATATGTAGAAAATAAGATAAAGAAAAAGGCAGTAAAGACCTTGACAATAACAGCCTGTGCTGTTGGACTAAAAGGCAATACAATAACAAAGGATATCCAAAAATAATTCAATTATGAGGAATATTGTGTTAAAGGTTAGCTAAAGTTCAAAAATCCTGAATTGAAAAAGATTTAGCCTTGGAAAAATCCTGATATTATTCACCTCTTTTCTTCATAGATGATCTTTTTGAAACAAAGAAAAAGAGACTAAAAAAATTTGTTAGTCTATCTCTATCACTTGCAAATGTAAGTAAAGCAAAAAAGATAACTATATTATCTATTATCATCGTACAAATAGTCCACTTTATATTATTTATTTGTTTTTAAAAAAAGATACGTTATTTATATATTCACCATTCTATTCTTCTAAAATTACTAAATGGTCCAAATTTTTTGTAGGCAAATCCCTAAAACAAAAGCTCCAAAATAGCATAATTCTTTAACTAAATAATTCAATTTTTTGTAAACTAAATTAAGGTTCATGAACCATTGCAGATATATAAAACAGTTTAATTCTTGAATGGAAAGTGGAATCGTTGTTAGTTACAACAACTACTACAAGTCAAAAAAAAGTCCTTGTCGAAAAAAACTACAACTCTCTTTCAATCCACCGACACTCTGAAACTCAGAAAAAGACTCCACCAAACCATTCATATCATCACCAGCTCATGCCAACTTAAGCAAAAAGACCACTTCATATTTGAATTTTTAATTTCTTTTATTGCAAATGAAATATTCAACATTGCAAAGTTTTTTTTTTTTTTTTTTTTTAAAATGAAATATTCCAAACATTGCAAAGTTTTTTTTTTTTTTTTTTTTTTTTTTTGAAACTCAAGAAGGAAAAAAAAAAAACTATGGACATGATATTTGATATTATAAAATATCAAATTATTTTTGGGATCGGAAGAACTCGAATTCGACGAATCAAAATTAAATTTAAATTAATAAATTTAGTGAGTGAGGATTTAAGCATAGACGTCAAATTCACTCAAATTTGTCACTTTTGTAGTGATGCTTTTAACATTTTTGTTGCGTAAGGAATCGGTTTGTTTTGAGGATTGAAAAGTCAGCAAAAATAATAAGCCAGCAAATTGGACGCTTAACTTAGTATCTTTTTCCACATGTCTCTTCCAATTATTGGCCTCCACGTCATATATCCTTTAATTACAAGAAGATGCACAGTTTAATAATTAATAATTGAGATGAGTAAAATTAAATTCAGCCCTAAAATGTATAAAAGGGGTAAAAAAAGGTACCAACTTTCTTGATTTTGTGGAACATGGCTTCTCATCACAAAGCTTGTAAGTAGAGAACTAATAGAGATCATCAACTGGTATTAAATTTTTTATTGTAAGGCTGAACTCTCTCCTCCTCAAAATAAATAAAAGAAGCACAAGAAGATATGTAGATGTAGCTCAGTTTGTAGAGCTTGGCTCTTGCAATTGGGCCTTTGTGATTATGGGTTGGATGTCTAATTATTTAGGAAATAATGATAGTATCTTGTACTTGAATTGAATCGATGTCTCACTTTTTTTAAAAACTGAACATGAAATATTGGTTTCATTCGGCTCCTTTATGGAATTTGGAAAATTTTCAGCTATCCAACTATAAGTGGCGAGCAAAAAAAAAAAAAATTGACAAGATAATTAGTTATTTTTAAAATATCATCTTAATTCATCCTATTTCATTATATCCGGGATATGATATGGTTCTGAAGGATGAACTGAATATGGACATTTCCAATAAGATTTTTGATGCATTGGCATTTTCCATTTTTTCATTCTAGTTATCAACGCGCAAAAGGAGTGAAGAAACAAAGATTCGAAATATAATTAAATATCTGTAACTACTAACCCCTCTTCTTTTTTTTTTTTATTGAATTGGAATAAGTTCCCCACACCGTGGTTAGTAGCTACGTGCTCTAATTCTCTGAGGCACAGGCCCCATCCCATCTGCCCTGGATCTGTTATTCATATGCACTCAAAAGGAGAGAATTAATTGAGTTGTTCAAGATTCAAGGTGCTATTGAATGTTCAAAAGCATGATTTGTCAAGATCCAAAGCAACTACACAAATTTCAATTATAGCAGGAACTATTTCATATCTATCGATCTATTCCTCCCTCACTTGTTAAATTTGACAGTTTTCTAATTTGTATAAAATTAAAGAAAATGATTTCATCGAGCATTAAACTTTAATTAATGGTACTAGTCAAATAATTTCTTCAATATTGTGGGATTATAAATTTAAATTCCAATCGAGATTATATATATAATCAACGATAGACATTTTTTTGTCGCTCATTATATACAAAGAAATCCAAAAACAATAATAAAAAAATTAATATTTCTAAATTTGTTTCATCGAGATTCATATTTGTTCCTAGAAGTAACTAATGGGAAAAGAAAGGAGACCAAAACCATGCATATGCCTACCTACTAACACCTTAAACTGAGACATCATCACTAAGTTAAAATCAATACGCCATAACTATAATTATTAAAAGTTTGTCCCTTAATCACGTCTTAATTTGTCTTTTTATAATCATTAATCATTAATCTTTTGAATTGAGAGTACACGTCTTCTGTCTGTAATTGGATCAAATTATGTTCAAAAACTATATATGTCATCAGTAAGCTAGTTAATTAAGTGAAAGCAAATTAAGTTAAATTGATTAATATAACTAATCCTAAGTTATTTTAATGATCACATGGATTATGAAAAATAAGTACAACCTTCCAAACTTGATGATCCAAAGTGGATTCTAGTTGGAGAGCAATTAGTACTATTGTTTTCAAATCAATCTTAATTTTCTATTCTTAATTTCACATCTCATGAACTTTTCTCCTCGTAATCAAATCGATCCAAGAAAAAAAAAAAACAGAGAATTGATTGTTACTCAGTTGTTTCTGATGTCCAATACTTTTTTTTTTCTTAGTCATACTGAGATTTCTCTAGTTTTGTAAACTACAATTTATTCACATTAAGATTAAAAAGTTTATAATAAGAATTCCATTTTAATTAAAAAATTTTTCCTTTAAGGGAATAAAATAGGTTTCTAGGAAAGTAATTTATAAATATCGAATTATCATATTCTGATAGCAATAATATACACAAATATATATTAAAATAGGTTTCTAGGAAAGTAATATTTATAAATATCGAATTATCATATTCTGATAGCAATAATATACACAAATATATATATATATATATTCATATATAATTAGTATATATATATATATATATAATATATATTATATATAAATATATTATAGCTAGGATTTTATAGCCATAACTTCATTTCAATCCTTTATTTTCATTTTAGGTCTATAAATCTTTTCTTTTTTGTGGGTCATATATATATAGCTAGGATTTTATAGCCATAACTTCAATTTCAATCCTTTATTCCATTTTAGGTCTATAAATCTTTTTCTTTTTTGTGGGTCATGACACCCTCTAATTAAACACTCATAATAGCTAAGTGATAAACATTCATTAACATCACCCACCCGCTCTCTCTCTCCCTTTCTTTTCTTCTTCTTCCTCTCCCTTTCTTTCTCTCAAATTGCAGAAATGTCTACTAATAACTTCGCCCTAATTCTTCCCAACTTCTTCTTCTTCACCTCTATACTTCTCCTCCATCTTCCAACCATGACCATGTCCGATGACACTTGCCCATATCCCTGTTATCCTCCGCCCACCGGAACAGGAACTGCCACCGGCACAACCCAGCCATCTCCATCGTCACAGTCAGGGTCATACCCACCACCGGCCGGAAACTACCCTTCACCGACTGGCAATAATAATAACAACAATTTCCCATATAATAATTACTACCCTCCACCGTCTTTTGGTAACAACTACTTTGGTCAACCTCCTCCTGACCCTATCTTGCCTTATTTTCCATTTTACTACAGAAAGCCTCCTCACAAAACTGATGTTTCTCCGGCCGCCGTTGCTACAAGGTCGACTTTCTTGATTGCCATGGCTCATGTATTCTTGCTTTCTCTTTTGTTTTCGGTTTTTCTTTAATTATAATGTAAGTGAAAATTTTGGTGCAATTTTAGTCTTTTAGAGGGCTTTTAATTGAATATTTACATGTATTATATTCTTGTTATGACAAAGTTTGTAGCTTAATATATTTGATCTGTTGCAGTTGAGGAAAAAGTTTAGGAAGTGCAAGACAACTTTTCTTTTTCTTGCGATAATCTTTCTTTTTCGTTAATTAATTTCCATTTAAATTAAGGAAAATATATATAATTCTTTAATTATGATGTGAAGGAAGTGTTATTACACTAATTATTATTCGATTTAATAATTGAGTGTTTGTGACTTTTAATAAATTAAAATTTTGCATTAAAGACATGTTGGTGATGAAGAGAAGGACACAACACACAAGAAGCTGCATAAGGGACCCAATAACCCAACCTTTAGTTTCTTCTTTTTCATTTATTTTTTGTTGTTATTAGGGATTGTTTTTAATTTTTTCCCTTTTTTTTTGTTATTTATTTAATTTAAAAGTTTTTTTTTTGGGTCTCAATGTTTATTAGGGCATTGTGACCACTTAGCAGTACATCACCTATTTTGGAAGAGATCCTTGTGGAACATGGTATTGTAGGGATATTAAACGATGGGCTCTAGGAACCTTCCTTACACCATTTTATTTATAATATATTTTTGGAAGAAAAAGAAAATTTTAATTTCTACTAAAGCCATCCTTACAATTTAATATCTCATATTCATATTCATAATTCGAGCTTTAACCTCATCCCCAATTGGTCATTCAATTTTTTTTTTTATCCTTATAAACAAATTCTACAAATGCAATTCGTTTATAAATTATATTTTTTTTTATTTAGAATGAAAAAATAAATATTTTAATTTTACGAATTCAATTTATGGAATATAATATAGCTAAATTAACTATTAATTAGGTGAAATTCCAAACAAAGTTTATAAAATTAAATAATTTGAATTTTTTTTATGACAAAATAATCTATGCTCTTAGTCTTCTAAGATTATCATATCAATAGTATTTTAACAATTAAAAGTAAATGAAAATTTTAATTCTGAATTTATTGCAAATACAATTAATATAATTAAATGATATCCTTTAAACTGAACATACTAAATATTAAAAATTTATTTGTAAATGACCGGAACTCATTTATAAATAAATGTTTAAAACATTTATTCTTACTAAATGGAACGTTTAATTTTATTTTGATTTAGCATTTTTACTAAAATCTTGAGGTCGACATCCAGATAAAAAAGAAATTTCCTTATAGACATGCATTTTTAGAAGTCATAAAGGGCCATAGTATGATTACACCTTTGTAATTTAGTTGGGTTTGGTTTGCCCCCAAATCAAATGCTAAAGTAAGCATCTGTTACCTGTTCAGCTGCTCCCTTGTCTCGAGGTAACCTCCCAAATGAACCAAATTTCAAAAAGCAACTCTTTTTATATTTGTCTTTCTTTCCTTCTACTAATTTTTTTATGCATTAGAAAAAATATATATATAATTATTTAAAGATAAAAAACATTGTTGTTAATAGTAATTTAATAAATTGTAATACTTTATTTTAAAAGTGAAAGTTATTTTCAGAAAAAAAAAATCAAAAAAGTGAAAGCTAGAAAATTTGAAATCGTGAAAAGATTTTCCTTCAAAATCACCTCATGCTTAAGGGTATATTAATTCATCCGCGTAATAAGAATATATACATAGTTTTTGCAATCAAGAGATGTAATTTCGATAAATATATTTTTTGTTACACTTCCTTGAATCAAATTTATGTTACAGAAAAAAATTTTTACCCTTTTAAAAAAGTGGATTGCACATGAATCTTTCACTGTTAGGGAAATTGGAAATTGCTTAATTAACATTTTTGGTGAAAGGAAATGTTTTTAATAATTATTGTGTGCAAGTTTTGAATTGGTCTAAAAACAACTACCAACTCACATGAAATAGAATAGGCTATAGTCCTATTATGCAATTGCTATGTAACATTTGTAACAAACCTTTGACTAAAAGACCATATCCTTAATTTCGTCACCGCCTGTTACAGGTAACAAACGCATTCTTGATATTTGTGCATAATGGAATATATGCTTTTCCAGGAATAACTACAGGTAACGACAAATGAAGCGAATACCACCACTTACAGAAACCTAAATAATGTTTTCTGTCTTCATTTATGAAATTCAAATAAATTACACGATCTTTTACACACACAAAAAAAAAGGCATCGTTCGCTTACCTTCAGTCTTTTATAGGAGGCAAGCAACATACTTTTATTATGGGATTATATTAATAACTGGTTTCATTACAGATTATAGACTAAACTCCTGTTGGTGTTTTGGTATACGGCCTCGCAAGAGCACTCTTCAAGAATTCACCATTTTCATTACCTAATCAAGCAATGACATAGGAAATGCTATCTCCACTCCACACGGTATAATTGCAATGATTAGAGATTTTTGTAGAACACTGCCTGATCCAGCTGCCATTTGCTTTGTGCTTCTGCTCATCATCGGCAACTGTTATAGAATCTTTTAGCCGATAGTCATCACAACTCCGTTTAGGAGGCGACACCGACGGCTACACCGCCCATTCCTGAACTGCTGCCAATTCCAACACCTTCAATGTTTTTCCGCACCATCTCACTGCTGTTTCTCCGGTTTCCCATTTTCAGCTTACCTTCAACTCTCTGATCTTTTGACACTTTACTGTTCTCTGACATTCTATGTCTTTGCAGACTAGATTCCTTCACCTTCTCTGACTCCTTCCCAGTGCCACTATTTTTCATTACAGCTTCGATGTTCGCTGGTAAAGTTTCACCAGCTTCACGAGGCTCTATCACATGGCAATCAGTTGTCCCAAAGGACTCAACATTAGAGTCAGCATTGTTATGTCCTGACTTAGAAAGCAATTGTGATCTTGTAGCACCTCTACTCCCTGGACTAGGTGACTTCTGATGTACTTTAGCTAGCTTGGTTTTAGATGATGTGGCCTGAGACATAGTAGAAAAGCAGGCTTCATTTTCTCGCAAAATATATATATAACTCAGATAATACAAACAAAAAGTCATTTTCAGGCAGGTACTTTTAGCTAGCTTGGTTTTAAGATATGTGGCCTGAGACATAGTAGAAAAGCAGGCTTCATTTTCTCCGCTAATATATATATAACTCAGATAATACAAAACAAAAGTCATTTCAGGCAGAAAAGGGAGTGAACTTGGCTAACATCCAGAAAACATCAACAGAAAGGGTCAATGTAGAGGCCCTCACAAAGGGCCATCTTTCATAGCAAATGAAAGCAACCTAATATAGAAAATCTCTAGGCAATTCCCTTATCATCTTTTTAAAAAAATAGATTCCCTACAAATTAAAATAAATCTGCCTTCAACAAGTCTCTTTAAATGATAGTTCCTTCAAGTTCAATCAACGACAGAAATGGAATATCAAATATTGTTTACAGGAGCACAAATGGTCAAAATGAAAAATTGATTCCTTCAGAAACAAAAAAGTATAGAAAAAGCCTTGGCAAATTTTTGGGGATGACATTTTAATCGGTGCATGAATAATGATAGATTAATTAATAAACATTATTTCCTTTAGTCTTCCCCTATGATTCATGCTTCAACTTGTAATTATGTCGTCATATAGAATTCCCCTTCAAACAAAGTGTTTCCTCATTCAACATTTGGCATATAGTTGCTTACTTTTCGCTATAATGGGTTTGGGAGGAAGAAAAAAAAAAGAGGAACCTTGTGTGCAGTTAGTCATGGCACTAAGCATTTCTTCCTACCTGAAAATAGATTAATTAATAAACATTATTTCCTTTAGTCTTCCCCTATGATTCATGCTTCAACTTGTAATTATGTCGTCATATAGAATTCCCCTTCAAACAAAGTGTTTCCTCATTCAACATTTGGCATATAGTTGCTTACTTTTCGCTATAATGGGTTTGGGAGGAAGAAAAAAAAAAGAGGAACCTTGTGTGCAGTTAGTCATGGCACTAAGCATTTCTTCCTACCTGAAAATAGATTAATTAATAAACATTATTTCCTTTTGTCTTCCCCTCAAAGTTGATTCACGCTTCAACTTGTACTTAGGTAGTCATATAGAATTTCCATTCAAACGAAGTATGTCCTCATTCAACATTTGGCATAAAGTTGCTTACATTAAGCTGTAAGGGTTGGGGAAGAAAAATAAAAGAGGAACCTTGTGTGCACTTAGCCATAGCAGTTATCATTTCTTCCTTCTTTAAAGATGCCAAATCTAATTTCTTAGGTCACCAACCAACCCTAACAGCATTACAACATTTCAGCATGAACCCTTCAACCATTCATGATACAGCTTATATGTCTGATGCTTGATCCCTCTCAATACTTATAGTACTTAGCAGCAGAATTTTGTAGTATGCTGAAAGATGTTCTCGTCAGAAATTAACAAATGCAGAACAAATCTGTTCATTTATAACTACATGCACATCACATGAAAGAACACGACAATTGATCTACACAACTATTAGCACGTGGCTTATGATCAATAGACATGCTTATTATAGATTGACTTTACTACTATCTTGCCATTAATTCAATAAAATTATTGAATTTGTTAATTATTACTATGCAAAATGACTACATTGAGACCAAGCAGTGGAAATCTGCTAATGTACCTTGTTTCCACTGGAACCTGGTGATGCAGCACTGTTGTAGAAAGAAGGCATAGGAGTTGCTTTGAAATTAAGGCTTTTCCGCAATTGTTTAATTTCAGCCTCAGTCTTTTCCTAAAACAATGGTAATCCGTTAAATTCATACAAATTAAACTGCAGGAGAAAATTATGTGTAAGAATTGGTGTTCAAATAAAAGCAAATTAATCCATTAAAACCTTAATTGTGCATTTGGGATGTCCTTTGGCACTCAATCAGAAGTTTCACAGTACACAATAATTGAAACTTCTAATAGAGAAGCATTAACATTTATACCAATCTTCCTTTGACATAAATGAAGTAGGCCACACCCACAATTAAATTTCCAATAATTTTACTGATAATAGTATCATATAGTTATTGAAAGATTTCACTTACTTGTGTCCGCGCTTGAATCTGATTCATCTCAGCCTCCTTAGCATGCATTTTTTCTTCTAACTTCATATAGAACTGAATCACAAGAAGAAAGAGGTAAGTATTCAAATCCCTAAAGTTTAAAAAAGTCATAAATAAAAAATAGCAATCTAGCTTGCCTCTTTCCTCCTTTCTGCTCGTTCATGACTTTTGAAATTGAAAGCTGCAGTAGTCCTCCTTGTGTCTGCCTTAGCTGAGCTAGCAGTCTGCTTAAGCCTGCAACATATACGATTCGACATATAAGTCAGAAGATATAAACATAAGCATTTTCACAAATCAACAGACACAATGATATATCCAACATACCTGTTTGCATTCTGAGTTGTTCTTGGTTCAACTTTCTTTGATCCAGAAGGTTGAGATTCAACTACTTTCTTTAACTTTGGTTCTTTTTCACTAGCAATATAAGAAGATAGGTAGTTTAAATGGATGTGATCCCATTTAACATGCAGATTTGCAATTTGCAAGAGACAGCAAGTACCTCTTATTTGCAAGATTTGATCTTGAATTATAACCTTCAGAATCCTGCGTACAAAAGACCAAGCAAATTCCAGGAAGAGCTTCAAATGAGAACATTAAGTAAACATAAAAAATATACAGTTGACAAACCTAGAATATTGCCTTAGGAAAGCAAACCTCTCTTTTTGGAGTTCTAAGCAGCGAACGTCTAGTTGGAATGGCAGCTTGCGGCAACTCATTTTCTGATTTCATTCTTTGCGAACTTTCTCTGTCCCTTCTATTCTGCTTCTTTGCAACAGTTTTTGATGCATCATTATAATTGCTTCTCTTGAATTGGCTGCTATTAACTTGAGACTTCAATCCACGCTTTATATATTTACTCCCTATTGCAGCTCTTAACTAGAGAGAGAGAAAAATAGTGTACAGGTTATTAAGTACGCCATTGGAAAAAATTTTAATACCAAATATGGGACGGACAAAAAAATACAGCACATAGGCATATTTCTGGTAAGAAAGCAAGCTTAAACCCAATTATCCTACACCAAGAGATTATTGTTTTCTGAGCTTGCACGAATCATGATATATTTTTATTCTTTTTGACTTTTTTTCTCTGCCTGTAATTAACAAAAAGTCGTTGATAGAATATAAATCCAAACCTTTGGAGAAAGATTATGCTGAGGAACTGTAGTTGTTTGATCAATCCTAGCCTTTTCGCTCTTTTGGGATGCGTCAATGGATATTGATTCTTCCCCATTAGCAGTAATGCCATTCAGGTTCTTGCTTACTTCTATTTCTCGTCTATCATTATTGTTAGATCTAGTTTCAGTTTGATGAGCTTCCTGTGGTATAACATTTTCAAGTACACATTCTACCAAAACATTGTCTGAAGCAGGTTCTATTTGAGATTCAGAAGACAAAACATCAGGATCTTCTCTTTCATATTCCATTCTCTCATATTCTCCAGGATACTCTGAACCATCAGGGCTCTCATCAAAGTTTGCATATTGGCTGCTATTGTTTGCATGATCAAATTGACCTCCAGCATATCCATCATATTCTGTATAGTCAGCATTCTCAAGCACATCCTCATCAGAGTGATCATAATTGCTACTTTCAATGACATTATCATCTTCTCTGTAACCCACATCTTCAAAGGCATCATTTTCACTTTGGTATTCTCTCCCACTTTGGCCCTCCAAGGAATCTGGTAGCCTCATACCCTTTTTCTTGAAATGGGCTTCAAAATAAGCCTTTTTCTCAGTAACTGAACCTGGTCTTGAGTATTTCTCAACCTCTTCAAGGTATCTATTGTGAGAGAAAGACGACCTCCTTTCCCATGACAAGTTTTCACTTTCAAATCTTCCAAATGATATAGAGCCAGAGTGCAAAGAATCTGTCTGCCAAATTTGAAGGAATGGAGTTAAGAAGCTGACAATGGAATGAGTAATCCGCAGCGGCAGAGCTAAAAACAAGTTAATATTCAAGCAAGCAAACTTCTATTAATCCAGAACGTGCAGAACAATTGGCAACAGGCCAACGGCCACAGAATCTCACATTTTATAGCAGATTGACATTTATTATTATACCGAGTCCATATAAGATAAAGAGATAAGGAAAAATAGCTACTTTGAAATTAATATACTGTTTTATAACAGATAAATATAGGAACATGAATTCAGAATTCCATCATATTGCTATCAAAGATACACAGTGTTGCCCTTCTTTATATTGAGAAGCCAAGACTTTCGCTACTGCAGTGTGGTTGCTGTTTAGGATAAAGCTCTATCCAGGGATTATCATGATAGTAATTCACCAAAAGAGCTTTATTTTATTTTATATATTTATTTATATGTGGATCAAATGAGGTTTTTTAGAAAATAATCATTGAAGAATCAGATGCTACTGTGCAAGTTTGCAGATTTGGCAACGATAATGATGCTAATAATAGTTAATGGTAGTACTGAAAATAGTGAACCATCATCAATAATCAAACATCAAAGCAGAAAGCAACCAAATTACTATTTTTTCCACCTAATTTTCCAATAAAATCACTGATAATTAAATCAAGCTTGGTAAGAAACGGATTATCAAACTCAATCATGAAAAAACATATAGAAGTATTAATCACAGTTAGATCCTTGAGAATAAAATCAGTAAAGGAAAGGAAAAATAATAATAACGATACCTGAAAACTAACGTTATAAGGTTCCTCAAACTCTCCCGCCATACTTGACCAAATCAAGCGCTAAACCACTCCCAATCACCTGCTAATACAAAACAAATCAAGATACAAAAACAATAACAAAAATCATATTACACTCCAGTTCCTAAAGTCCACCATAATTACCTTAAGCAGGCATTTGCAGAAATAGAACACGAAAAAATTCACTGATACTTCCAGCAGAGATCCAAACTGACTCCAGAATAGCTCTGTCCAAAACCTCTTCGCCGCCAATGAAAGAGACAGAACAGTTCTTTTCCTTATAATGAAAATAGAAAGAGAAGCAAAGAAAGAAAAAAAAATGCTTCTGAGAGAATGAAATAAAGGAATCGCGTGTATTAAGAGTAAATGCCAAACACCAAACACCTCCCTACTTACAGATCTCTCTCCCTCTCTCTCTCTCTCTCTCTCTGTGTCTGTCTACCAGTGACAGAGATCTCTTTCTTCAAAGGAAATGATAACTTTCTCTGTTTGGTGTGAATGTACTGTTTAGTGACTTAAAAAAAAAAAAAATTAAACAACGTGTGAATCTAATCAAAATGGGGATTGCTTAAAAAAAGGTTAATCAAAGCCATCATGTGCTGCTTCTCCTTCCTTCCTCTTTTTTTTCTTTTTTGTAATTTTTTTCTTGTCTTATTTTGATCAGGACATTCAATTAACAGTAAACAGATACTTGACCAGTTTGTTCTAACAGCTGTTGGTTGATTTGAAAATTTTTAGATAATTGGATCAATTGAAAAAGTTTATGGGTCACCTCAAAAAAAGAAAAAGAAAAAGTGTATGGGTCAGTTTAATAATTTAGCTTAAAAACTATTTCACGTGTATGATTCTCCGTCCGTCATCTCATATTGTGGTCCTCGGGATCAACGGTCTACAATGCGGGATCTGGTTTGGTGAATCTAACGGTGGTATCCGAATCAAATGGTGGATTGGACATGAACATATATGGAAAGGTAGGCTTCCGCCACGTTTCAGTAACTAAACTGTTGACTTCGTTTTTGACTAATACAGTTCTGTAATTTGGATTAACCATTAATCATAAGCTAATTAATTACCTGCTGATTTTTCTTTTTTTTTTTTTAATTATCTTAACCAATAATATTTTCTTTTCAGTCTTTATCTTTTGCCTTTTGGTTAATTTTCTAGAGTCTAATAATTCTTTTAAGTGTCCTACAGGTGGCCAATAATAGCAGTGCCAGTCAAAAGAGGCCAGATAGCAGTGGCCAGTGAGCCCAATTAATGTGGAAATGAACCCTTTTTTTTTTTCATGATAGAGAAATATATTGCCTTTAGCAATTAGAAATAAAAAGAAAAAAAAAATCCTCCTCCTTGTAAGTTGTAAGCTGGTTGATTAGGAATATAATCTAATAACCTTCTTATTATAATAATTTATTTTTATTTTATAAACTGACAATAAGCTACGAATTCTTGATTTGATAAATAAAATTCATCTAAAAATATAATTCAATAGATTAATTTATTTGCTAATCATATTTAAAAAGTTCAACCAATTCAACTATCCATTAAATATATTTTCATAATTATAATTGTACTTTATATCCTTATCTTCAATAAAATATAAAGAAAAAGATTGATAATAAGATAAAGCATTTCTTTTCTCAAACAAATCCTGTCTCTAGAAAGCTTGTTCTGGTAAACAAATCAAAATAATGATTGTAACAATTGAGTTGTGAGTTTGCCTTTTGAGATCACTTAATTTTTGTCCAAACACAGAAATCAACCCCACCCAAAAAAAAAAAAAAAAAAAATCTGGTAAACAAATCAAAAAATAATGATTGTTAACAATTGAGTTGTGAAGTTTGCCTTTTGTGAGATCACGTTAATTTTTGTCCAAACACAGAAAATCAACCCACCAAAACCCCCAAAAAAAAAAAAAAAAAAAATGGCTGACCTGATCTAAAACTAATATCCAAGTGGGACCCCAAAACTTTTGGATTGCATGATTAAAACTATAGATTAATACAATGATTAGAGCCGTTAGATTAAAGGGGTCCATGAATCCATTCGCTTTGGTTAAAGCTTTGAGCGAAAGCCATTGGGAACAAAACCACAATTCCATCATTGCACGTGCATGGGCCGTGCATGTTTCGCTCTCTCCGGCAATTGTATGTTACTGCCGGCCCACGCTAGCCTTGTAAGTTCAGATTTCTCTCCTCCTCCAACGATCTGAGGAAATTTGGAGTTGGATCTCGACCGTTCATGTTAGATAGTTGGACCAACTGCTTTGTGGTCCTACCTGCACGTGTATCAATGGAATGGATTGCGCCACGTTGGTGGCAGGAGAGTCGTGTGCCATTCCTTCCATTTGCAATCGAGCATGGGATATGGTAGTGGTTCTTGAAAATCCGACCTTAATCCCCTGAGATGGTACATGGATTTTTATTGAATATTCTTTTTGGTGTAAAATTAATTTAAGATAAAGATCTATTTAATCTGTTCTCAAAAAAAAAAAAAAAAAATTTCCTTATAAAAATTAAAAAAATTTTGAAAATGAGAAATAGTTTACTTTTATTCTCATTTTTCTTCTCCATATGAGAATTTACATTCATTTCCTCTTTTTTCTTTAATATTTCTTTCTTAATTTGGACATTTAAAAGTTTATCCTCTTAATTTAGAATTTTGGCTGCCCTACTGCTTCCATTAATTCAAACTTTTAGTATATTTATTTTTTGTAATTTCATATATATCTATATCAAGATTTAGCGAGCTAAAATAAAGATAGTCATTCTCTTATTTTTATCTATTGCTTCATCCGTTCATGACTTGAACATGAAACTCAACAAGAGACCTCCAAGATAGGATTTAATGGCAGGCCCTTCCTTCCTTCCTCCCTCCCTCAACAAAAAGAAAAAAGGAAAAATAGTGTTTTGACTAAACATTTAACATTTTAATTGGAAAGGTCAAACATTTCAGGTCCTACAAACAGATGTACAAGATTACATTTGGCAATAATAAGCATTGAACATCGACAATAAGCCAACTCTCTCTATTCCCTAGCCCTTACTAACCTTCCTCCAAAAGAAAAATACAACAAACTACCAAATAGATACACACTTGCTACCTAATCTATTTAGTTTATATCCAATGTACCTAATTAGTCTTTTCTTGCATCAAACAAAAGGTTTCACAAATTTAATTACAATAGATCACAACACATCCATCATCCATGTATGTATGTACACATTTTTTTTTTTTTTTTTTTATGTATGTACACATTTTTTTTTTTTTTTTTATAATGACATCACGAATAATGATACCATACAAGAAGGTACCTTCTAGCTTACAGTAATGACATGAAATGCAAAAAGATTTTTTTTTTTTTTTTTATAATGACATCACGAATAATGATACCATACAAGAAGGTACCTTCTAGCTTACAGTAATGACAATGATGCAAAAAGAGTCTAAACAAAGACCCTACCCATGTGACACCACACATAACCCAACTTGATGTTCTCTTGAAGATGTATGTATATAACATGCATATATTAAAAATTAGTATTATGGTAAGAGATCCACATCAAAATGGAAGTCCATGGCTGCAACTATAAAATTAAACAACCATAGAAGAATAAAAACAAGGGTGGTGGGGTTCAGGTAGTAGATCAAATTTGCTTGGCAAAGGAGTATAATTCAATTTTTGAAAAAAAAAAAAATTTAATTTTTCATGATTAAGTAAAATTATTTTTTGGCTTAACTATCTAGGCTGAATCCACCACCGAGTATAGAATTAATATTTAGAGAGTTAAGATAGAAAAACTTGCAGCAGCTAGTGTGACAATTGACACCGGCCCTTGCCAGAGCTATAACGTGAAAGTTTCTTCACATTTGGCAAACCCACGTGAATATTTTCTGTTAGTATATAATGAAATTTGTTGTTTCATGTGAGTCCATGTGTTTTTGTATTTATTATTGTCTTCTTGGATATGACTTAATTTATTCATAACGCATCTGAATGTGAGAGTTTCATTTATTGCCACAGGCATCCAATTATCAAACTATATAAATCAGAAAATTTGTTGCTTTGCTAAAGCTCTGCTCTAAAACAAAATAGTCAGTACTTTTTTTTGAGTAGAATTCTTATTTTAGTGCATTACAAGTACTTGTATTTTTTTTTTTCAATGTAATTCATTTTTTTGATAATCTAAATTTAAATTAGTATTATTTAGTACAAGCCATTCTGTATAAAAGAGGGTAATTGTCGTTTTCTACAGGATATTTCACATTTTTATGCACATTTTCTTGTTCGAAAGAATCCCTGGACTTGGTTAGATTAATTGAAAATTTTTTAAAAGACCAATTTGATCTTAAGCCTTAAAGAAAGCACCTAGTGACGAAGATGTTTAATAAGATTAGTTTTCTCGAACAAGTTTTTAGTTGTTTGTACTTGTTCACTTTTTCTTTTGTTTAATGTCATTCCATTAGCACTTTCATGCTAATTCTCCCATCTGCAAATTATAAAGAGGTTAACAATTACAGCAACAGGGAGAGTAGACTGTATCTCCATGTGAACTTTATCTGCATAGTCAAGGGTTTGAAACTTGGAGTATCCACTGTTAGGATATGAACAACTAATATTATTAATTGCAAATGGGAAATTCTCAAAGAACAAATGTTACAAAGATTTGAATTTTCTATCCCCTTTGTACCATGAGAGATTAAACTCAGTCAACTTGGGCTTCATTTTGTAGATGTCCAAAAATTGTGGCCCAGAATTGATGTGGATAGTGTATCATGTAACGGGCCAAGGCCCAAAATACTTGAAATCCTTTTAAACTAGAGCTCAAAATGGATTAGATTCTAATCGAGGCTTTTGTAAGTCATTTGTGAGGGCCCAATAAAGAACTTGAGTCACCACTCTCCAATAGGTCCATTAAATCTTCCATATTTCAAGCAATCTGGTTCCTGTCTACATGCACGGTGTGTATGGACTCCCACCACCGCATCAAATCAATTAAAAATAATTTTTCGAATCGAATAAAGGAATTTTTAATTGTATACTAAAAAAATGTAAAACATTAATAATATTTAAAAAAAAATTATTTTTTAATTGACTCGATACATGAGTGTTCTCATATACAATAAACAAGCCTTATCTTATTTTATTATTATATATGACAATATCTCTCACCCCCTCCCCAATAGGTAACTATTTAAATCTTGATATTTCATTCTGCCTTTAAGAAATTTTCAATTCTCTCAATCAAAAAATAAAATAAAAAAGATAGACTATTAGGTGAGCAATTTTGAGACAATTACAAGTGCGAAGAATTGAATCATTAATGTCAATGGCATGACCACAAAGAGCATTGACTAGTCATTTTAGAGTTGGGCCAGTAGGGCTTCTCTAACTTGAAAGACCAAAGTGTTTGAACCCTAAAGACACTAAAAAAGGGTAGAGCAATCAAAAAAGTCCAAACCAATTACCCACCTTCCATTAGTTTAGTCAAAATCACCATCTAAAAAAGAAGCCCATAGAAAGGGCATCATCACATAAATTTTTCTTCTTTTCCTTTTTCTAAAGTCCAAATTCAAAGAAACTCAAGAGAAAGCTTTTAGCTTAGCCTTAAGAGAGTTAGGAAGATAGATTATTTCAAAAAAGGTAACAAATAGATGGGGACATGGTGTGGTCTTTGACAAGATGTATCCCTAAATTTGCTTTTTAATCTCTGATTTTTTCATAAACATGTATTGTATTGTCATAAAAATGGCTTGTAAAAAGGAACCAAAAGCCATTATCTTGGCCTGTCAATCTCTAAATGGTCCCTGCAATGCAAGCCAAAGGTTTGGTCCCAGCTCTATTGCTTCTGTCTGTGGTTTACCTTACAAGGAGCATGACATTTCTCTGTTTTTCAATTTCAATGTCTCAATTAGTTTTTGTTTGCATGCATTTATTCTCATCTCAAATATTTCTTCTTTTTTTTCATTTTTTTTATTTTTTTTGGAGCAACCCAACTTGCACTATATATTATTTCATTCTTTGTGACAAAAATAGCTTGGAGGAAATTATCTTGTCCAAAACATGAGTTGGGTATTGAATGTTTTTTGAATCTCTAAAATTTCTTTTCCACCTGAATAAATTTTGCAATGATATATAGTACGATTTTTGAATTTAAAAAACGAAGTGTCATAAAAGAAATATACGTGTATTTTCTACCTATGGTTAAACATATGTACCTTTTCTAGTGTTACATGTTATAACATGAAAAATTTCCTGAAAATGAGGAATTATGATTAATTTGTAGTGCTCGGAGAACAGAACTTATAATGTCGGTTGGGTTTTTTTTTTTTTTTCCAAGGGATATTTTGGTGCAAGAGATACAATTAATGTTGCGATCAAGTAAACTAATCCCTAATACACAAGTGAAAACCCTGTCGGTGAGATTTGAGGCAAGGAAAAAATAGTTTGTAAATACAATTTCTTTTAGTTTTAAAAAATACAATTTAATTAATTATTTCAATTACATAATTAATCTTGCAATATTATTTTTTTTATTGATGTGTTTTTATAAAACCCTATTGAAGATTATTATTTTATTAAAAGAGAAATAACAAATGATGATGGAAATTGGACAAAATGAGTGGTAGACTGCTCATAGTAATCTGGTTTTGAGTTTCACCCTCTTCATTCCACTCCTCCCCCATAATAATTATGAGAAAATAATAATAATAATAATAATAAAATGGGTCAATTTAAATTTTAATTCCTCGCATAAAATTGTTATTGATTTTTAAGGATTTGAATCTTGGATGCTGAGCTACCAAATTAAAAGCATGGCCCCTATTAGTAATTAAGAAAGGAGATTGAAGCCACGCACACGTGGACACTACCATATGCTATTTTTCTAATTGCATCATTTTCATTATTTTGTGCCCACACCACCTAATCCTCCATTATTATCTCGTTTTACTTATCATTATTTCTTTACTTTTATAAATTTACATCCAACAAAAAATAAACATTTTGCATTTGGTTTTATTATTCACATTTTATCCATTTCATTTGCATTCACCAAGCAGTAATCTCCTTAAATGATCGCCAATCGTGTGATTTATAAATAAATGGACAATTAATTGAAATAATTTATAGGAAAAATCGAATAAATCGTAGGACCCAAAGGGTAAGTTGGTGTCAAATTTAAGGGTCCATGCCCTTTGTATTATAAGAAAAGAACTGGATAAGTAACTACAAAAGTACTTACTTCATTCTCACAAGTCACGAGTCCCTACCTATCTTTCTCTTCTTTACCCCAAAGCCAGCTTGCAATTGCCTCTATTCGTTTGTTTGGCTTCAATCACTACGTACTTTCATAACCCTAACACCACATGACTGCGGTATGGCAGTAAGGACATCCACATCACATGTCTATGGACCCCACCAATATGCTAAGTCCACGTGTGCTTCTATCTTGCCTAACTGTCCACGTCAACGTGCTGCCACGTAAGATTAAATTTGTTTTCATTTTTAATTTGTCCCGTAACATTTATTTGACCATGTGAATTGTGGCCCGTTGGATAAAGATCGGACGGTCAACGTCGGTTTTGTTTGATTAGTTTAGTGATGATAGCAACAAGCAACTATATTCGAGTATGTACCATTCTTGGGCTAAGGTATAAATGCTGTGATAAATTCCCTCGAAATTTCTTGCATTTTTTCCTTGGAATTTGTCAACAAATTAAATACAAATACAATCTTTTGCTATTTTAAATATCTATGGATGATCGTTATTTAAAATATGTATTGGAAGATCGATTTGTTCGAATAAGGGAAATTAATTTAAGAAATTTAGCCACTGAATATGTAAAATTAACAGTAACAAAAGTAATTTTTGGATTTTTGAAGGAAATAAGGAGGTACAGACATGCATATATGTAAACAAAAATGCCTAATAGGTACATGAAAATAATATTATTTTGTAATAATCATTATCAGCAAGTTAGATTGAAAGAAATGACTATAAACCTAATATATGTTGTCGCCTATTATAATGTTGGAATTAGGTAGCAAGTACATAACAAAGAGAAGCATACAAAATTCTAGTGATGAAATGATTTTGACTTGACTTTTATTTGTTTGTTTGGTTTTGTTCTTTGCGGAATGAAGATTTGACATTGATTGATGCCTATGTAGAATGTCCTTTTCTATTGGAAATACTGTAATAAAAGTTAATTTAAGGAGACGAAGTGAAGTGTCAAGTTAAATTTACTGTCTCAAATAATCGCTTAAAAATAAGTTATGAGAACAATATACAATAAAGTATATAAAAATAAATGTAACGGAGGAAAATATTTATTAATTTCTTTATATTATATATAATATGATAATTATTTTGAGAAATAGATAATGAAATTATTTTAAGAAAATATATATATATATATATATATATATAATATAATACTAATCCTTAAATAAGCTTTAACTGGAACATGGAAGCAAAATTCTTGAAGGCCAAGGCAAAATGGAAAGTTGAGCAAATAACAGAGAAAGAACACGCAACCAACCTGCAAATATATATAGAAGCTGGAAATGAATTGAATTACACTTTTGAGATTGGAGCAAAAGGTGGTCCTTCCTATTTTTTTTTTTTTACTAGTGGATTGAAAGTGGCCTTGCTATTTGTTCCTGATGAGGCTTATAGGGTTATAATCTATGAAGGTTAATGGGCCTAGTTAGGCCGGCTTTTCTATTGTAGTAATTATAATGTCTTGGGGCCCATTAAAGTACCCATATGAAACCTTCGAAAATGGCCTGCTAGTAAAGTGGGGGTAAATTTGGTATACACTGTAATTTTTGGGCCTAAACCGTTTAAAAAAGTCCCATATTTTGCATCCTAAAATTCAACTTAATTCATAAGAACACCCAATTGGTAATTTTTTGTCATAATTTAATAACCCTAATTCAAATTGATCAAAAATTAGTGAATACAATATATCACGTCAGTGTTAATTTAAAGTAAGCAAGATTAATAAGGGAAAGAGAATTATTTAAAAATTGAATAATTATAACGTAAAGAAAAAAGTCATTCGTCCAATTAGAAAATGTTTTTATTATAATTGAAGTGATTTAAATTATTTTCTTGATCACATAAAAAATATTAAAAAAAAAAGTTAAAAAATAATATGTAAATGTGGATGAGAAAATTTTCAAGTCAAATCAATCAATATTACCGATGTTCATGGAATACATCCTTGTCCCGCAATGAATCAAATCAATGATTTAGGTTATCCTTATGATTTTAAGAAGAATGCTTCTTGGGGATCTTCCTTGAAAAATAGGACAGGCCTTTATCATTTTTAGGGCACTTAAGTTCTCAAATGTTACGGTATAAACAAAGGAAGGATAATGCTTGACCCAAGCTTTCGCCAGCTAAATCAAATTAACAATTAATATTCAGTTGAATTTCCAACTATACAAAGTTAGTACTCTCCAACCAACGTGGTCCAATTTTTATAGAATGGCTTCAAAGTTCAGCGCTAAATTTTTTTAAAAAAAAGCAAATATGGAGGTTGTAATTTCAAACACACGTGGGGGTAAGAGCCCATTTGTTTCTATCCGGCTAACAATTCCCACGTGAGAGGGCCAAGCCACGGTGAATTGACTGTCTCTGCTCATTAAGACCCCATCACTTTCTATCTAGGGCAATGTTGGTCCATATCTGCTTTTTAATTGCCATTTTTTTATGACTTAAGTAAAATAAATTTAGTAAATGATAAATAACATGTAAGATCTTTTTATAAACTTGATTTTGGTGGGCTATGGAAATGAATTTTTAGGTACTTTTTTTGGGGAGATGGTTAATTAGTGAGGTTAGGGGTTTTCAAAGATAACTTTGGTGGAGCGTATGTCTCCTTCTTAATGCTACAACCCGCAAAATTGAAAATTTTGGGGTTTGCCAATTTTGCCTTTAGCATTTGTTTAGTTTGTTTGATGAGAATGTTGGTGGATGATGTTCCACCTTTGACTGCTATTCTAATTCATTGGGTTAATCAAGTGATAGATTTGCAAATTATGATTTTTCTTCAATAATTTTTGTTAGTCTCTATATTAGGTTTCAACTTCGAAACCTATTAATTAATTCTTAAAAGAAAGACTAATATAAATTGCTAATTGTATTACTTTCCATCATCAAAATATAAGTCGGTTTAGAGTAATTGTTTTTATCTCAAATATAAATCGTCATTTAATATTTTAAGAGTTATTTTTTTTTTTTTTTAATCCTTATTTATAATTGATATAAATAATTATATTTAAGCAATAAGTTTATTATTGATTTCGAGATAAAAGGTATATTTAATTAAATTACCTTGGATTTTGTTATAATTTAAAAAAAAATTAATTAATTTCTTAATTTTCATATAAAAAATCTAAACGACTTGAATATTAAGGACGGTAGGAATAAATAATATCACATCGGTATTATTTTAAAAGCATCTTAAAAAATAATTGCATAAGAAATAAAGAAGTTGTTAAACAATTTTTTAAATATTTCTCTATTTCGCAAGTAAAATATTTTGGATAATCAAATGATTTTCAGTGATCCAACGGTCTCAATTGGTTAAATTATACATGCTTCATGGAAATAAGTTTAAAGGAAAATGAAAAAAAAATATAAAATGTTGAATGTTAATTTCTTAATAAGAAGTTAAGAATAGGAACTAATTTTTTTTTTTTTTTTTTCCCTTTCCAAAATGAACATTTTGAAATGGATGGAGGAGTACTAACTAAAAACTGGCATTTGCAGAAAAAGATAGAGTTTAGGCAAATTCAAAGGTTTTGAACTACCAATACAAGCCGTTTACGTTTTACCTTTAACCTTGATGTTGAATTATAATGTCTGCGTTGGAATGTGGGCTTTAATGATGTCCTAAATTTGGATAATGCCAACCGGAAAGTTTGTGTTCAAGTCTCATTAAAGACGCATGATATGAAATCTCGTAATTTTTTTATAATTAAAAAAAAAAAGCTTGATTTGCTCCTTTAATAATGTCTTGTTCCACGATTATATAATCATGTGTATTTAAAGCGAAATTTTTAATATTTTCAATTCAATAAATTAGATGCACTGTACTCGGCATATATTAAGTTTCAAATCTTATTTTTGAATTTTATTTTTTTCAAAATGTTGATATATAATATAAGAAGTTTGGAAGCTGAAAAAAATCATCTAAAAAATAAGATAAATCCCTAAATCTATTTTTGATTTAAAGCTTAAGAAGTGAATCAAATAAAACGAATGAAACTAAAAATACTTTAATATTTTAATGAGAAATATACTAAGAAAGTTTTAAACTAAGTCATTAAACGTGAAATTTTTTAAAAATAAAAATTGAAAAAATAGGAAAACCCAATATTATGTAGAATTCAGGCCGAACTGATTCAATCATGAAAAATTAAACTGATCCCGAGAAAAATATCGTTTATTTACTGAAAATTGAAAAACCTGATTTATATGTTACAAAAATGTTTGTGAATTGCTTTAAATAAAATTCATGCTAAATGAAATGACAGAAAATGATTCCAAATAACATGCAAGAATTTGTTTGGCATTGCCTCACCTCACTCCACTCCCTATGGTTTTGAAGTGTCAAAAGATGATAATTACTTTGTTGAGGGATGGCCAGAAGGGAAACAGCTTTCTGCCAGGCTTATATCTTTGTGAACTTGTGATTAATGATAAACGAAAATGAGATGTAAATTTTATAAATCAGTTGCAATCATTTTCATTATAAAGCAAGTTTTCCAAAAAAATGGTATATATATACAAAAGAAGTGTTGAAGAATTGACGACCACCACTCTACATAGATAGAGGGATTAGTCCATCATAAGGTAGGGTAGGATCGTGGGTACATCAAAAATTTCAAAAAGCCCAAAAAGTAAATGTTATTGTTAGCTCTGCTTTTGACCTAAACCTTTCCTAATTTCGTACCCTCACATTTTCAATCTCTTTACATAAATGCATTTGGCCATCTCCTCAAAAAGGGTCTCTACAAAAAAGAGGTGGTACAGAAAGCGCACTATGGAGAAAGAAAAGAAAATGTGCTTTAGAGAATCCTTACCTCTGTCTACAACCTTCCTTCTTACATAGTATTATTTTCTCCATTCCTTGATTGATTTAAAGAGAGAACATGGTCTTTTTCTGAAAAGAAAAAATGCATCACTAACTTTGGGGTATTAACAAGCTTGATTAAATGGCTAATGGCCCATTGTTTTACATAACTCCTACATAAAAATTAACAAACCAAAGAAGAGGACAAAACCGCAAATAATTGGCCGATCTAAGGACAATAAAAAGCCAACACCCTACACAAAAAAAACTAAAAAATAAGAAAAAGAAAAATAAAAAAAAAAAAGAAAAAACCTCCACTTTTTTTTTTATCCATTCTCTTTGTCGTCTCCAATTGATTAATGTTTTTTCTCATTGTCGTTTTTTGTTAGTAGAAGGGAAGAATATTGAAACCAGACTTTACAATGCACTAAACTGAAATGAAGAGAATTAGGATCAACGCATAAAATGGCCCCTCTTTTCTTTGCCCTCCTTGTTTTTCCTCTTTGAATGTCCTTCCCTTATAGCTATATGCCAATATTAATTTCTTTTGCTCCTTTTCAAAACCTTAGAAAATTGAACCAACTTTGGCTGTTAATGGGTGGCATCAATCCCTTAAGTCAGGGTTCAATCAACTAAAGCTAAAATAATTTTTTAGCTGCCTAGAATCTGGAAACCTTTTGTCAAATTTTTTTCGCTTCTTAAAAATCTTTCCTTTGCCGAAAATCATCCTCCGTCCTCACTCTAATAGCAACAATTACAACATTATATATATTTTTGGGCGCAGCCAATGCAGCTATTTGCCAATGTGAACACCAATATCAGGCTAACAGAAATCAAAATTCTCATTCATTCTGCTCTAAATGTTTGGAAGAAAAATACAATCCAAGGGAGGATGTAGTAGACAAGAGTAATCGGCAATGCTATTAGCATTCCCGAAATCCACCCCTGAAAAGAGTATCTAGAAAAAAAAAAATATTAGAATTATATAATAAAGATAAGAACTGGTGGTTTTACATCAAGTATAACTAATTAACATTAACGCAGTGCTAAGAATGGCGGATGGACGTTGTTACTCTTTTGGCAAACACAAATGGATAACAATTCCTTGTGGTAATGCCAGCCTGTTTATATTTAATTAATTAGATAATGTTAAATTTAAGTAATTAATCTTTAGTTAATGTGAAAAATTGTAAATTAATCATGGCAAAGTAATTAAATAAAATTGTTAATGTGAAAATGAACTTTCACCTGAAACAATAGCGACATGGAGGAGGTTACCACGCAGGCCAACAGCAATAAGAAGCGCAGCCGATCACTGCAGGAACCAGTCAAGAATCGGACTGCCATGGCAAAATGGCAGCGACAGAATTCCCACCAAGCAATTATCTTGTTGTAACGCCATAAAAAGACCTTCCATTTCACGCGTAGTCAGCCAAAATCATTGAAATAGGAGTCCGATATTTAATTATCATTTTTATTTTATTTTATAAAATTTTCCCAATTCAAACAACCATCCACCGATAACCACAGCCCCAAAACAAGCATCTATATCACAACTATCCCTACCGAACCTGAACCCGCAATGTGAACGCCGGTTCCCATGTGTCGGGGAGTGGAACCCATTTTATAGTCCAAAGACAAAGGCTCACAAAGGAATTGATGGCTAATGAGCTGGCAAACGTAACCATATGCTTCATACCAACCTCTTTTTGACACATCATGTGGTCGAAAAATTTGCCACAAATTGAAACTTAGTTCCTCTCAAGTAATATACACGGATGGGGAATTTTAATTCAAGTGATTAACCCTTATATGTATATTTTGGGAGGGATAAAAATGGACACATTTTATCGTTTGAGTACAAGAATAATTATGAAATTTACTCACCTAAGCTGAACATAGCCATTTCCAAAGACGCAGCATCAGACAGATGGATGATTGGACTGATTATTATTTAGGCAGAGCACATGCCAATTCTGCAATATATTTACAAACAATGAATATCAAACAACAGTAAAAAATTAAATATAATTCTAAGAACTAATTTAAATCATATTTGGATAAGGTCAATTTTTGTTTATTTATTTTATTTATTTAATTTGGCACGCACCGGAGAAATTAGAAGACCAGACCAGGCCAATGAGACTGGAGTATGTGTTGGGATCTAATTCAGTTTTCGCCAACATGATCAATATCAGACGGCGTCATACACTCGCTGTGGCAAATTTGTTTGTTGGCAACCGGACTCGGGTGGGTCCGCCAACTTTTTGGGTGGAGCTCTGCAGTTGACTGGACCCCAGTTTATTAAGTACGGGCGCTCCCTCTTTTTCTTTATCATACTTCTTCCCATCTCCTTTACCAGCGGAAACTGAAGTCCTCGCCAGGAAAATCCTCAGCATTTGCGATAGCTTTACATTTCAGAACGGAATTAGACAATCTCATGTCAAAAGTAACAAAAAAAAAAAAAAAAAAAAGAAATTTAATAATGCGATAATTTTTGAAATTAATAGCCTTTTGCTTCGCCTCATTTGTGGATGGTCAAGCGACCAACATCCTAATCTCCTGGCTTCCCTGATCAGACCGACCAGGTGCTGAGGAGCTCCGAAATCATTCCTCTCAAAAACGTCTGAGACGCGCCGAGCACTATGAGCTCCAACAAACATGTGTAAGTTCTTTACACATGGTTTGCCTTTAGTATTTTTTGCTGTTGCTGGCTGCTGTTGTGGCGCTGGTGATGCCTGTTCTGCTGGGCCTGATTCTTGGTGTTTTTTGTAGAAACAGTAGAAGAAAAATTCCCGATTTCCGGAGCCGGGTAGGATGTTGGTACAGTCTGGGCCGGGTTAAAACCCGAATCTCGGAGAAGATGATGGTAGCCAATTGGGAGCACAAATTTTCTTCAAAGTTTCGAAGGACGAGGTTTGGGACCCTCTTGAAGATTGAACGAATATAAATCCGCCGGACCGAAATGTTGAGAGCCTTCCGCCTGGAAACCCCTGCACTCCATAATATTAAATAGAAAATCAGAAGTGTTAAAAATTAGAACCTCTTGGAGTTGGATTTCTTGACGAACTCAAAGCCTATAAATTCTCAGCTCCGGTAGATTAGATACCGGCCGTGGAGTATGCAGAAGAATGAACCGGGCCCAAAAGATCGCCGCGAAGCAATTCGATTTTCTGACTGTCCACATGTAATTTCCCATCATCAGCCGAATTTCTGCATCAGTTTCTAAGAATCTTGGACATTCTAACGAACGACAATCCGAATCGACCTAAAGGACACAATGGAAGCAGCAGTTTCAGGGAAATTGTTCCAATAATCAACATCTTAAGCTCTCTCTGTACTCGAAAGAAATAAGAGAAGCGTGTACCAAAATGATACACTGCAAAACACCACCTGAAACCATTAGAACTACCGGAATACTCGCCGTACATAGCGATTAAGCAGAGGAAGTGCCCATAACAAGCGTGTTTGGAAAGAGTGGATTAACGAAAAAAATTGTAAATCATCCACTCTAAAGCTTCCCATTTTTAGTGAAATTAGTCCAAATATCCCAGCGAGACCCAAACATTATAATCTTCTGAAGCGGTATCGGCGGCGATAAACCGGAAATTCATGGCGTAAGGATCATTAGTAAGATATAAAATGGAAAGACAAAAAAAGCGGAAACATGCAATATATCGCCACGAACCTAGTACAGAAGTGCGATTGAAATAACCAGAGCACTGGTCGGGACCTGAAAATCTTCCACAGCGCACAGTAGCCGTAAGGCCCAAAATGCAAATAAGCAACATAGAGAGGAACCACCGCCGTTAAACCGTGTAGAAGATCATTCCCAAGCTAATCATAGATTTTTCCTTTCCCTGGCAGTGGAAAAAGTAAAGGTTAAAGAGATGAAGGAAGGGCAAAATGGGAAGAAATGGCGTACAAAAACCGTTAATTTAACTAACTAATCTGGCCGAAGCTGCAGAAAGCTATGCACTGGTTCTGATAACTCAGAGAAAAGAGAAGAGAAGAGATGAGAGAGAGAGGGGAAGAGTTTTAAACTGAAGAAGAAATGTATAGAAGGAGAGGGAAGAGAGAGAGAGGCAATATGGATATATATATAGAACATGCGGAAGTGACAAAGGGGTTGAGAGGCGATTGTGCTGAGAAGAAAGAAGGGAGCGATAGGGACCAGCTGTGACTTGGTCTGGTGAGTCCTAAGTAAAGTCGGGTTAATAATACCGCCTAATACGGTTCAGTAACCAGTGATAAGTTTTTGTGTTGGAATACTGTATAGATAAGTTTTTCAACAGGTGGGCAGTTAATCATGTGACAATGAATGTTTTATAGTGACTGGACACTCACTCTTTTCTGAGTTAAATTTCCTGTCAAAGTTGAAATTCTGTCAAGCTTGTACTAAATTAAAACAATTAAAAAAAAAGGGTGGTCCAATGCTGGTAATTTTGAAGGTGAACGTGGGCGAATACTATATAATCCATGGCAACAAGAATTTCACCCTGCTTTAGGCGGTGACATTTAAATCAATTATTTACTGTTCCTTTTCTTCTTGTAACAGTAAAATCTCCCAAGTTTGAATATAACTTCAAAATATATTAAGAGAATTATTTCTCCTGCTTTGTGTAACTATCCTGTAACGAGCTAGATTTGGTTTTTTTAAAAAAAGAAAAACCCTTTTTTTTCCTGCCCTCCCCCCCTTTTTTTTTTTTAAAACTTTGGGAGGTATAAGTAAGTTCAGTTATGAAACAATACAAACAAACTATTCACTTCAATTTTTTTAAAAGAGAAAATAGAAAGTTTGCAATAAAAGCCTAACAAAACTAGAAGGAATAAAAATTAGAGGGAAGAGGTAACCACCGCTGGATGGACGTAAAGAATAAAATAAATAAATAAATAAATAAAAGAAAAGGTGTTAATGCTAATTTTTTAAAATATGAGGTGTTTTGAATGCTAATTTTATCATTTCGCAAGCCATATTTAAAGTTTTTCAAAAATATGTAATAGATTTTTAATTTTTTCAAAATCATTATCTTTAACATCATCTTCTCACCTATAAAACTCAATTTTAAAAAATTATAATTGTCTATGCTCTAAATTTTTTATACATAATTTTTTGTTTTATTTAATCAAATTTGGTGTAACCCTAAGCGCTAATGGTAAGTTTTCAACAATTACAATTTAAAAGCAGCAAAGTCAAGGAATGAACTTATTAAAGAAAAAACAAAAAAAAGAAGAGTGATGCAATGGAGGAGAATAATAAAGTTATTTGAAGCTCATTTTGGATTACAGAATTGTAAAATTTTGTTTTCCCCCCCCCCCCCCCCCGCCCTTTTTTTTAAAAAAACGAGTTAGGTGCACTGAAGTGAATGCCATTGCACTGCTTAATAGTTGAATATGGAAAATCCAAATGCAGGCTTGGCTTTGGACCGCACACCCAACTGGGAAAGTATAGAATCCCTCTATAATTTAATTTTTTTAATTAAAGGTCAAATCTCTCCACCTCTTTCTGTCCCTCTCCTCTATATACTATATTAATATAATATTATTCCTCATTTTTAATTGGGTAATAATAAAATCGGATGGTAATTTAAAAAACAGATTAAGGAGCTTTCGTTTGCACTGAACGGAGTACTAGGGAAATGTGTCATATATAGTGCAACATTTTAATATGTATAGGGCCGCTGACGTGTGACGTTCCTGGTGAATTGGAAAGTCATGAATAAGCGCCATTGACTGTTTAAGAATTAACAGGTTAGTCTGAAAAACATACATGATTGAAGAAATTATTATACTAAAACAAGTTTAATAAATAAGCCAATAATGCTCTTCAAAAAATCAACAAGAAAACTTAACTAAATTTATTTTAGGATAAAGTCGAATTTTTACCCTTTGAATTTATATAATTTAGGAAAAAAGTCTAGAGTCGACCTTTAATCTTAATTGAAAAAACACCTTTGTTATTAGTACTGCATTTTTTTATTTGTTTGATTGATAAATTAAGCCAAAATATTGATAATTTTCGCTTTTTTTTCTCTGAATTACAAGTTCAAAGAGTAAAATAGCTTTTATTCCTTTATTTTCCCACTCTTTTCCTAAAAGATAAAATAATATTTTTTTGATATATATAAAATAAATTTTTACGTACTAATCTATTCTGTTTAATTATTTTAATTCTCGAACAATATATAAGAAGGTAATTAAATATATATTTAAAAAAAGTATGGCATTTGATAATTTTTGAATAAATAGTAAACAAAAGATTAAAAAACAAAGAGCAAAAAATAAACGAAGGGATTCCCAGAATTGCATGTATGATAAATTATGTGAAACCAAGATTTTGAGTGTAATGTTAACATTTTGTTCCAATCAAAAAAAGATATTGTTTTTGGTTTGGTAAAGAATTCTCTGGGATATGATAGAGTCAAATGTTGAAGCAGAAAAAAAAATTATGAGAAAAATGACAATAAAGACAGCAACTAGTTTGGTTATTATCTGGCTAGCTAACAATGCCCTTTACAATCTCAATCCTTCAGCAAACAGTTTTCTTGTGATTCAAACTCTCACAATATTAACAAATCTATGCCTTTCTAACATCAAATAAGCATACATGATAAATTGGAACTGCACATGAAATAAAGAAATAAAGAAATTAATTAATTTATTCCTCATTAATTATAATTTATTTAAATAACTTATCCTTTTCCTTCAACTGCTAGTCTTTTTTCAAAATGTACCCTATTATTCATCTCCTTCATTCCTTGTTTCAATTTCTTGCTTTATTCTTTTTCCTCTTGTACTTATCACCCCACTTTGATTTAACCTTGTTATTGTAATATTCCTTATTTATTCCTTTAGCATTATGTATATTATTTTCAGCCCACACTTCCTTTTCCTTGACAAAGACAATAATAAAAAACTGAATTGAAAAAATAATGCGGAATATCTGTCTTATAAATACAAAAGATTAATTACCGAAATGAATTAAATTTAAAAATTGAACCATTGAAAGGAAGATCAATAAAAGATTGCATGCACGATGTGAGTATAAAATTAGAATAGAATTCAAGACAAAAGGAATACCAATCTTATATGAAAATGTTTAATTTCAATTATTTGTTCATGGCATTCAATTTTCTTCAACAAATTCTTATGTTGAATAAAATAAAAACAATGCCTTTTGTCCCAAATGGGTGATTAAACATTTGTATATTGACAATTAAAAGTTAATGAATTAAGACTCAAGGTTGCGTACAAGCAAAAAATCTTCTTAGTAATTACTGTTAGTATGAACATTCAATATTTCTAATTTCTTCTCACTAATTTCAAAATCCGTAATTAACTTTAACTAATTGATGATTGAGATTATTGAATTCATGACAATGAACATCCTTGCAGGTCTCATGATTTTTGTGTACTTAATTAACCTTATAAATGTAACTGGGAGTGTTTAAGTTTTGGATAATTATAAATTATTATTACAATTAGTTCTACATGTGAAGCAAGAGAACGTAATGTTTGGATATCATAAATAGAGAAATCAAAATAAAGGGTTAAAGAATAGAGAGAATCTGTTGAGCTAATCATTTGAATAATTATAAAAGAATAGGGAAGTTTTTGAGTAATAAACACCGTCCACATTCAACATACCTAATATCAAGTGGCCTTTTTTGCCTCTCTGCAGTGATTGATAATCATACACAGTGCGATTTAATTATCATGTCACACAAAAGCAATACTTTTTGGCAATCAAGCTTACATCCCACCATATAATCTTTCCTTGCATAAAATTCAGAAAAAAAATAAAATAAATTTGGGACATCACTTAAAGGAGTTAAAGGCTTACATGGCAGCTTTTTTTTTTTAATCAATCCCGTGTTCAAGTCTATTGGTTCACAATCAAATCCGGATTTGCGCGGTATAGATCCACAAAAGGGAAA
>NW_023591078.1:511351-564628 GCF_014843425.1 Jatropha curcas | reverse complement strand
TATCTTGTATCCCTTCATGAAATTGCAGCCATTGCCTCTATAATCTTCGGCCTCCATCATAACGATTTTGGCATCTTGCCAATAATCTGGTTATGGTGGTTTCAAAGCTGCAAGTTAGTGGGGCACTGTTTGGATTGCGAGAGTCAAACTGTCTAATCTGTTCGGTTAACTCTTCAAACCTCACCTCCTATGGCTTGTGAGTCGTTGCTTCATTGAATGTCGACCATGAGATACTTCACCTTTCGGCTCTGATACCAACTGGCACGCAGAAACGGTTACATGAATGAGAGTAACGATTATACTCTGTTAGAGTTTTGATCAATTTGATGTTTGAGCTGACGGAAAGAATTAGGAGAATGAAACTCTTCAAGGAAGTTTATTAAGTATGAAAAAATTGGTCAAAGAATAATGCCTATCACAACATAATAAAAATAACATATTATATGTTTAGGTAAAATATAAAAACCCTAAAAAAAATAACACAAAAAGTCATAACTGGACAAAACCCTAGCAATGTCGGACGGCACGGACGTGCTTGGGACTTCTAGCAGGGCTAGCCCCACTGCATGCTTCGGACTGGCACGGGGCATGCTTGGACTTCTAGAGTAGCACAGGCAGGGCTAGCTGTGACACGGGTTTGCTGGTGTGACACGGACCTGCTTTGTCTTTTAGCTTGAGTGTGGTTTCGCATCCTAGAACTTCCAGATGTGCATGTGTGTTGCTAGATATGGCACGGCCATTGCTCCTTCTTTCTTAGTTTGCAGCAGATTCCTAATCAACCATATAATTGAAGGTGCAAGTATGCTCCTCGTTCATCATAGATTGCTAAAATTGGTATATTTTAACATAAGCAACAAATTGCAAGATATATTGTCTCCCTGTTCTTAATAAGCTGCCAAATCACTCGAATAAGTAAAGACAAAATATGATTGTCAAAATAATTATTTAAAAAATGGTATTGCCTCAAATTGCAAGATCCTGTCTCCCATGTTCTTGTTCAACAAGCTGCCAAATCACGTGTTAGGTTGTTAAACAGTAAAGCCAAAAAAATAATTTTAGGTGGACTTAACAAATGCAATATACATAGAGCTAAGGTGGAGATTTCTGGTTTTCATTTACAACATATTTTAGATACTGATCCTGATTAAACAAGAACAAGAAACAAATTTGCAATATGTGGAATAAATGCCGTTAAAATTAAAACATTTATCTGCAAGATTAAAACCAAATCAATTTACTCCATCTCGTTCAACCTTTCTTGATTTCTTGCAATGAAGTGCACATGTATATTATCCATGTAAACCAAAACGATTCCATCGGTATAACTAATTTCAACATTTCGAACTAGGCCCATTTTACAATAATCAGATTGTTCATATTACAAATGTTTACTTTTCAAGATTACCGAACCCAAAGCATTTCCTTGTTATTTTTATAAACAGAAAAACAAAATGGCTCTAGTAAAGCTAGGATGTGGGAATTTCATATCTTTCTACAAGTAAAAACCTTTAGCAAGAATTCCCATTTCCTCTCTTTCTTTCTCCTTCTCTCTTACAATAACTTCAGATGACTCCATTGCTATCCTAGAACTAGCAAAAACATCTAAAATCCAACTCCAACAGGTTGGTCAACAAATAACTCAAAACTAACTATTGTTCATGGCCAGGCAAATCACATGGTGATCCCTCCAAACCAGCAGCGCAGGAGATGTGCTGGGTCTGTGGTAGGAATCCTCTGGTACCCCTCCCATCTGAAACTCTCTACTCTGTCCAAGCTACAATACCTTAATCTTAAAAGTTAATCGTCCTCTCCGCCCCATCCCTTCCCTCGCTAATCTAAGTGACCTCCTAGATGTATCTCTTGCTTCCAACAAACTTCACTTCGTATACCAGGCTTCTTCCAAAGGACTAAACTGCATTGCAATTTTCATAATTTTGGACGAGAATCTTAAATCTAGCTCCTTGGTCTATTGCCTACTGATTTGAGTTCCAATTACAAAGCCCTAATTACATTCAATGCAAGAAAAACAAATCTTGAAGGAAATTTACCTGAAATATTTGCCTCCCCTTTCTAGTTTGCAGCATCGTTATTCTTATCTTTCAACAACTTGAGAGGGAGTTTTGCCTGCAGTCTTTTCGGAAAATTCGGGAATTCAGATATTAAAGCTGAACAGTCAGAAAAAAAAGTTATCAGGTAATATCAGATGTATTATCATCCAATGACAAGGTTACAGAAGGTACGGCTCCACGAAAATAAGTTCACAGTCCAATTCCAGATTTATTCAGAATGTGATATTTGTATGAATTGCCAGCTAAGAGATAATCATTCTTACAGGAATTGTGCCTGCCTCATTGATTTCACATCCTAATTTGAAGGTCTTTTCCATATCAAACAACCAAATGCAAGGTCCTATACCTGTTTTCCAAAGAAGATCAAAGGTAGAGAACCAAAGGGAATAATAATTTCTGGCTCCGCAAAGGCTGGACGATACCTTGCTTGATCCCACAGGTGGACTATAAATGCTGAAATTGCAGGTGCTTTAGGGGTAATTCCCAATTGAACTTGTCAGGATTCTTGGCGAGGCAAATGCATGCTTGGAAAATTTGTCATTTGTTACTTGTGATGAATTCAAATAGGGGATAATATCAGTAAATTTGGGCGAAGCACAATTTTGTAGGCAGAATATCTTTCGCATTTTGCTGATCTTTAAAGTATTAAGGAGTTTATAAATTTAGATATAATAATCTGACAGAACCCAATACCTTTGATAGCTTGACAAACTTGACAGAACTTCAGGTTCTTGATGTCTCTAATAACAATCTAACCGGAACATCCCGGATTTTGCTTCTGGGTCAATTAATTGGCTACACAGGCAATCCACTCTCAAGTATAGAATTTATAATCTCAATACACTAGAAACAATATCACCATTAGAGATAGTCATTCCCCTGATTGTAATTTCTTATGCATTGCTTTCTTTGTTGCAATTATATTATTGAAAGAAAAAGTACAGAGAGTCTGGGGAGAGTGAAGCGGGGACGAGGAAAAGGAAGGGAAAATGTATCAATAAGAATGAGAAAAGGCTGTTTTAGAAACCCGAAAGATTTCTGCTGAACTAAAAAGCAGGGATAACCATAAAGATGGAAATGTCTGTGATTACAATAGAAGTTCTTCGACAACGTAACTGATAATTTTCTTGTGAAAGTAAATATTTTAGGTAGGGAGGTTTTGGTTGGTCTATTAAAGGCGGAATTGCATGATAAGGACTAAGATTTGCTGTGAAAGAGAATGGAAACATCAGCAATTAGTACAAAGGGAAGTGAATGAGTTTCAGGCGGAGATTGAAGTACTTACTAAAGTGAGGCATAGGATTTGCGTTTGATCTTTTGGTTTATTGTATAAATGGAAATGAAGGATTTCTAGTATTACGAATATTATGCCACAAAGGAACTCTAGCTCACATTTATATCGAATGGAACGGAGCACGGTTACCTTCCTTTACTTGGCCAGGCAAAAGAATTAGTATGCATTGGATGTTGCTCGAGGGGTGGATTAATTTGCACCGATGGGCTCAACAGAGTTTCGTCCCATAGAGATTTGGAAGCCTTCCAACATACTTTCTGGAGATGACATGAGAGCAAAGTTGGAGATTTTGGATTGGTCAACATGTTTCCTAATGAAAATATTATCATTCGAGACAAAAGTGCAAGGGAACATTTGGATATCTTGCACCTGAGTATTGCCGTAGTGTTGGCAAAATTTTTTGTTCAAGTGTCTGTAATTTTTTTATGCGAATTTCTACTAATTTTATCAACTGTAACATTGAACTTATATAGTAACTGGAAGAAGTTGACAACAAAAAGTGGATTGTGTATAGCATTTAGGAGTGATTTTGTGGAGATGATAACATGGAAGAAAAAGCTACTAGATATACATATGGAAGACAAAAGGATGGATGTTTAACCATTTATTGACATTGGTTTCACAGTTTCATAATCAAGAAAGAGATCCCAAAAGCAATAATTGATGAAACTTAATCTTGAAGAGGAAAATACCTTATTGAGCATTTGCAAAAGAGCAGAAACTAGCAAAGCATTGCACAAATCCTGAAAAATGTCAAAGACCTGACATCGGCCATGTAGTGAGTTTCTTGGCACCTCTTGTAGAAGACTGGGGAAACCTGCAAGCCAAAAAACAGCAAACAAACATCTGGAATCAAGATTAATCTATTTTTGTAGTTCTATAAATTTTTTAATAGCAAGGTCTGGTTTTCAGACCAATCAAGTGGTTCTAATTATTTGTAACTCCAAGGGGATAAAAGCCCAATAATTAGTAATTGAAGGGGAAAAAAAAATATTGCTTTTCCATCAAAAAAGAATGACTCAATTTAAAATTTTAGCTTGATTCATCGGTTTATGATACAAGGCTCAAGTTATGTTAGAGGATGGAACGATCTAATTCAACCAAATCAAGTCGAGGCTAAAATTGAAAATTTTTTAACTTTCTTGAAAGGAATTTAACTAAAAATTTAAACTGATTGACTAAAATAGTATCGATTGAAATCAATTTTTAGTTTATATCGAAAAGTTTTAAACTTTATTATTACTGATAAAACAGGCTAAATATATCTATAATAATCCCATCCACCTTCAAATGTTACCATTATCAAAATATCAAGGATCCAATAATACCAAAACTAAAATATTTTCAATAAACTTAAATTTTAATAGTAACAAAATAATTATAATAATTAATACGCCAAAATAAGAAAAACAATTAGAGTTAAATCTCATCTGATTTGGTTGCATGGAAGTCTTTAGGACTTCTAATGTTCGGTGGAGAGTAGAGGGTTGATTTTGAAAAGTTAACCTTTCATAAAAAAAAACTATTCGAAATATTTTAGCTTTTAACGTTTTATAAAAAAACTACTTGAAATATTTAGCTTTTTAAGTTCCGCCAATATTAATTTGTTCGGTTTTGACACGTTATTTACAAATTTTCAGAAGAACTTCTAGACTTCAATCAAATCATTATTTTTCTAAACATTTTTCTATTCAGAAGATCCAGGTTGAGAGGATTTGAACAATAGAAATTTATCAGTTCCAGCAATACTATGGCATTATTCGAATTCGGCTAACCGTAATTTCTCAAGAAATTATAATGATTTAAAGATGAGATATTGAAAATTAACTTTTAAGAAAATATTTTTCTTAGAAAATTTTTTTAAAAATGTAACTTATTTTTCCGTTTTTTTCTCTCCGATTTCTGGCGGATTGACTTTTTTGGGAGTCCGCGGATTATTTCACTGTCTGATTGTCCATTTTTCCCTTCATTTTGCTGTAGCTTTCCAGCCAGTGGAAAGCACAAATGTGGAAGTGAAAAAGCAACTTCCACTCTTCTTCTCCTTCCCAAACGCTTCTTAGTTGCGGAGAATTTTATGGGATTGAATATTTTCTTTAGGGTAGTTAGTAGTCAACATCCCTTTTTGAACAAAAATAAAAGAATAAAATAGAAGCTTGCTCCTCTCAGGGAGAAAAAAAATAGAAAAAAAAAAGAGAAAGAAAAACTGGAACTTTATTAGTTCAATATTCAATAAACAGTAACGCCCTTTTTGGCTTGTTTCACAACATGCATTTCAAATTTGGAAAAGTTCAAAAAGAGATCTAACAAAGAAAATTCCCCCACAAGAACCAAAGTATAGAGATGAATAAGATCCCATTCAGACTGGGCCCCTCATTTCCATGTCTCTTCCCTTTAAGCTCTTCAACCATTACTTTTCACATGAAATCAATGTTAGTTAAATAAACCTCTATGTGCTCTTTGCTTTATTTTCTTCTTTGTCAAAGAATATACACCCATAACATAACTTAGAAAAGTAAGCTCGTGTTTCTTTTCTCTCCCCTGTTGTTTTGAAACACTGTAACAGAGAACAAAATGGAGAATTGAATCAGTGTGATAGAAGGAAGAGGAATCCCATTGTTTACGGTGGGAGATACTTGCCAGTAAACATACTGGGTAACCTTTTGAGGTCTCCTCTAAGTATGTTCCTCCTATACAAACCCGTCTGGCCGGGCGCATACGGTAAATCGTTGGTAATTATCTGTTGCTTTAAACCTCAAGAATTCTAAATTCTGTATCTGATAAACAAAATGGGTTTTCTTCATTTTTATCTATTTATTTGAATTTGAAAGTAATTATTCCTTGCTGTTGGTTACCTTCAATATAAGAGGTAAGGATCTGAGCTTTGCTGGTGGAAAAAAAATTTTGGGGAATTAATTTTTTATGTGCAAATATTTGATTTTTGATTTTTGACTTTTAAAATTTTCATTATAAAATAAAAAAACTATTCTATGAAATTATTGTTTTTTACTGGGCTCAAAAAAGGCTATTAGTAAGATTATCTGTCCTGTAAATGCCAGAATTTTTAGTTTGCATATTAATTTGTTCTCTATTATAGTGATTCCTTGTTGATATTTGTGGTTGATGAACTTGTATGCTTATGAATTTACACACAATTTCTTTTGTTGCAGTTGTGCTAAAATGCTGAGCGACAAAAGAACAAGTGCTATTAGAAGATTGGGAATGCATTTGAAAAATAGAATTTTGATTCCCAAAAGAAACACTTAGAGAGATCAAACTCCTATGCCATATGGATCATGAAATGTACTCTCTTTTTTTGGCAATTTATTATCTGATATTACTATAAGTGTTGTGCATATCATTCTAGTAAATTGTGACTATGACAAGTTCTGCTAATTAATGGCCAAAATCTTGAAGTATTGATGACTAATATTGCACTTGGTATGTGTAGATTATCAAAAATTAAGAATAAGTGACACCACCGGAGAGGGAAAATTTCAACGATTTGTATATTGTCTATGAATTGATGCGATTTACTGATCTCCATCAGATAATACGCTCTAGCCAGGCATGACTGATTTATCCACTGTCAGGTAAGACAAACTGGATCCATTTTCCCTTGCTGCAAACTTCTTCTTACTATATCTGACTGAATGTTTGACTTCAGTATTTGTGCCTAAAATAAGAAACTTTAATTTAGGTAAAATTGGATTTTTAGAATGTTATTCACCTTATTTTGTTGGGATATTGTTGGAGGCTGAACAGATCCACATCCTATCATTTGAACTGTGCAACATTGTCTGTGTGTTCATAACCGCTGGTGTGTATAATATTATATATATATATATATAATATATATATAACCATTAGAGGTGAAATTTAGTCTTATAATTTTTGTTTTACAGGTAGAAGGCACTGATGCACTGGTAGGAAAAATATATGAAAGCATAATGTATTGTTGGTTAAAAAATTGAATTAAGCTGCAAACTTAATACCTACAATGTTAAAGAGATTTTTTTTGCATTGGCAGTATTTCTTGATCAATTGTTGCGAGGACTTGAAATACAACCCATTCTGCAAATGTTTTACACCGAGATTATGAAAACCGAGCAACTTGCTCCTCAATGCAAATTGTGATCCTTAAGATATGTGACTATCGGGCTTGGCAAGAACCACCTCAGAGACTGATTTTCATGACTGAATATGTAGTAAACTCGATGGTTTTATCGAGCCACCAGAATTGCTGCTCAACTGTTCAGGAGTATACTGCATCTATTTGATATTGGTCAGTTGTTGTATTTCATGGAAATTTCTTAAGAAGGGAGCCTCTTTCCCGGGTTAAAGACTATGTCCAGCAGTTGGGGCTTTATAACTTGAGGTAGGTATATGTTTGAAGGAATGTGACTAAAAGTTACAATTTTTATTAAACCTCAAATTCTCTGATTGCTAATGAATTAGTCTTTAACTTTTTCTTGATTATTCCCCAAAAATAGTGCTAGTTCACCCAATGATTCAGGATCTTGGATTCCTTAGAAGTGATAATGCACGGAGGTAATGTGAAGCAGCTTCCACCATTTCCCTAAGCAACCTTTTTCACCAAAAGTTCCAGAATGTGTCTCCAGTTTGCTTCTTGATCTTGCAGAGAGAATCTAGTGGTTTGATCCATGCAAACGCATAACTGGTATTGTATGACCTTTGCATAATAAAAGTTTACTCTTCTGTTTTTTCTCATCCAATTTCGCTGATTTGAGCATCACTTTTTTTTTCCCTTTTTGGTTGTTTATTGAATTGAGGAGGCACTGAATCATCCATTTTTGTTCAAAAGTCTACACGAGATCAACGAAGAACCACTTGCCATCTCCTTTTAGTTTCGATTTCGAGCAAAATTCCTTAAATGAAAGAAGATATAAAAGGGCTCATATGGGCAGGAGTCCTTGAACTTCAATACAGATGTTATGCTTGAGTTTAATCTTACCAACATTTTAATCTTTACTTTCGTGTCTATTATTTGGCTGGTTAGCTTTCCTGATCAGAACATTTGATTTCTGATTCCACTTGATTATCCCGTGAAGAAAAAATTCTCTCTAAAGAGAGAGAAAATCTAGGGAGATGTATCTCCTTCCTATATTGTGAGAGTGGAGTCGTTTTGTCTATTGGGTTTTAAATTGAAGGGCTGGAATTCATTCTGTTCAGGACCCAGATACTAACAATGTTGGTTTGATAAAAAGAAGGCCTACCATTCTCCTAGCCTTGCTGTGCATGTTTTTGTGGTATGGTTATGTATATTGTATACTATAATCAATCAAATACAAAGGAAAAAACCCAAAATTGAAAAGAAATGGTGAGTGCTTTTTATTGTGCCTTTATAGCGTCTGAAGTTTTTGGTAACGATAGGCTTTGATAGTTTGCTTCTATTGTTCCAGTTATGCAGAATGTTCAAATTGGTACATTACACTTCAAACAAAAACTTTGCTCTGTTTGATCCTTTTTTCGATTGCAGGCAAAAAATGTATAGGCTAAACGTTTTTGTTTAATAGCATTCCATTTCTTTGTTTTTTATATTGTTTACAGCATATTCACTAATAGTTAAATAATCTACAACACTTACAACCTTGATTATTATAAAATTCAAGTGCATTTAAACAAGTCATAACAGCCTTACCTACGGCCTTATTGGGGAGTTCATTTTATGCATCAAACCAATTTCGAAAAAATAGGTTTGATAATCTTTTTAAACGGACCAATTGATTATCGTCTTTGATATGTAAAGTAAACCCATACAAGCAGAATTAAGCAAATTTTATTTCAAAAATTATTTTAATTTTGTCATTTTTAGAAGTATAAAATGCGATTTAATGTAATAATTTTTTTAAAACAGCAATTGAATAACCACTAAAGTTTTTATTTCTGAAAAGTTATTTAATTTTAGTGATTTTTAGAAGTATAATATTAAATAGCATAACAATTAAAGATAACATTTGAAAAATTAATACCCAAAATAAAAAATGCTACAACATGTGGAAAAGCCTATATAAACCCAAAAATTAAATGGATTGACGTGCCCTTCATTAGGTTACAACTTACAATTACTTCCAGCATTTTCGGGATAGACAAAAAAATTCCACGCCAGCATTTTTATTTTTTTATTTTTCAAAAAATTACACTTCCATAGCTTTTTGCATTTTCATGTCAGTCGCAGGAGGAAGGACAAGATCATTACAGACTTACAGTTAGGAGCAGGGCCTACATAGAGAATGAGACCTTCCAGTCTAGGGAAGGCTCTACAAGAGCCGAAGAAGAAATTCATCTTCGCTGGTCGCCGCCGCTACTCATTCACCGCACTTGCACGCTCGTTCTTCGCAACTTCTTCTCACATTGTGACCGGTTCTTTTCTTTACTCCAACATCTGGGTTTTCTCTTCTCCCTCTCTCTCTCTTCTCTCTCTCTCTTTCACATAATATGCTATTGAATTGCATTTGATTCGATTTTGTTTTAAATGGAATTGATAGACCTACTTTGGCATTTTGCGTTTGATATCGATGGCGTCATTCTTCGAGGGAATCTCCCATGGCGGCTTCCTCAAGCTCTCAAACGATTATACGATTCCCTTCTGGTACAGTAGATGATACGCATTTAATCTGCAATTGTGGCGCTTGTTTTATATTAGGTTTATTTTGATCAGTTATGCAAAATTGTTGTTACTTTGCTCAGCCTTTTATTATTATTATTAATTATTTCCTTTTGGTTTGGGTTTCCCTTCTGCTATAACTGGTCTTTGTTTATTTTGTGGACAGGTGCTTTGAAAAATTCCTTACATTTTCTTGACGGGGAATGCGTTGAGTTTCTGTACATAACAGTCCTTCCAACGCTGTTGTAGCATATGGCATTTGTTGTTTTTGGATGATGTGTTTACTAGAGGTTATTAGCAAAATTATGGGATCTTAGAATCAGGCGTTATTTAAATAGTGGAATGTGTTGTTGATTGAGCAGCAATTAGCGTCTTTTATCGGATTATTGCTTCAATTTACAGGAGGTGGTTTTCCTGAATCATAAAAGAGCCTTGGGAGTTGAGCAAACTTCTTAGGTTTGGAATATTTTCACCTTTGGCAGGTACTTTCTGCAAAGATTATTTAAAAAAAAATTTTTTTTTTTTTTTTTTCATCTTTAGCATCGTTCTTGATAGTTTTAGGTTTTGCTGGTCATGATGGAGCTCTGATTTTATGGTAGGTTGTACAGGGCCATACACCTTTTAAGCAACTGGTGAAAAGGTATGCATTTAAAATAAGTCTGGATGTCAAGTTGTTAGACAAGTACAGTTCTATGCTAACAAAGAATGTAACAGTGTCAAGTATAGTGACAATTATTCTCATATTATTATTATTAAATAAAAAAAATGAGAAGAAATTGCTTGAATGCCTGGCTAACAGCTTATTTCTTCATAGAACTAGAGGACATCTTTTACATGTTTCCATGAGAGAAAGAATGTTGGTTTATACTGTAATAAACAGTATGCCTCCAAGCTTCTATGAATTCACCATCCTTGGCTAAAGCTTCATATCCGTTTTTACCGCTTGACCTGCATATCTGGGCCAAGGTATTTGATAGTATTTGCATTTTACAATTTTACACTTGAAGAAGCTCCTTAGTTGCTGTGGTACACCGACTGAATGGAAAATGCTAGATTATCATGTTTCATACCAATTAGTTGTGTGGATAAGTGATTGTCTATCAGTAATCAACATGCATAATAACTGGCATGAGTAAAAGTGTGTGAATTGGAGTGCTCATGCCACATCTTTCTGAGTAGGATTTTCATTGTTTTTATGTATTTATTCATAATAAAAGTTGTGCATTATTGCAGATTTGAGAATGAACTTATTGTTGCGGTGGGAAAAGGAGAGCCTGCTCAAGTAATGTCTGAATATGGATTCAAGTAAGCTTTTTTGAGACATCTGATTTGCTTTTGACGAAATTCATCAGAAATCTGCAATTTGTCCTGAGTTTAAGCTCTTAAATTGCTGTTCTGCTTATTAATCTTATATGCAGAAATGTTCTCTCAATAGATGAGTATGCATCTTATTTTGATGGCATTGATCCGCTTGCTCAATATAAGACATGGACAAGAAAGCAGGATGCTAAATGCAGTAGTGCTTCAAAGCAGATAACTACAAGGGACAGTGTCCACTCACAAAGAGTTCAAGCAGCATTTATTGTTAGTGATTCTGTTGATTGGAGCAGGGACATTCAGGTTTCACGAAATCTATGGCTTATCTGATAATTTATGAATTTATTTCGTGAAGAGTTAGGATTTTTTTTTTTTTTCCGGTCGATAGCTGGTCAACTCTTGCAAGGTACATTGAGTTTTTTCCCCTTCAGAACATCCTTGGGATGAGTGATTAAAATCCAAAATTTGACTTTCTTTGCATCATGGTGTCACAGTTGTGTTAATAATACTACGGTGATATACATTTTCTGAAAGAAACTAATCAGTATGTTAGAGGCCTGAATCAGGGTTTTAAATGTCAACCAATTCATATTATATTATGACAAAGGCATGTAATTGCATGCATATTGGTTCACATTGGCTCATGTGGAATAACTTTGCAGCATTAGCATTGGCTGATTAGGATTGTTATGCTGCCAGTTCCAGTCATTTTGCTAAACTATTTTAACAAGAGCTGCTCAACTATGAAAGCCACAGCCCTACATTTTTTGAAGCAACATTTGATATCATGACACTGTTGAAAATTTTTAGCATACAACTCGCTCTGAGTAGAATAAGATGCACAGAGAGAGAGAAAAGCAAGAGGAATTTGAAGTGATTCAGCAATCTGTGATTTCTTTTTTAACTGTGGAAGTGAATGTAACAAGTACCTATGTATATGATACTGGAAATTTCCTTTTTACAAGAAGCAATAGGGGAGACTCAGAATTGTAATATGAGAAACTCACCATTGCAAAAATAAACCGCATCACCTGAACCTCCCTAGGCTAACTTAACTATACTCCTAAAATGCAATATCTTTGAATATGTGCTGCAAACTCAGTAGAACTCTAACCTTGAATGCTACTACAATTTAAAAGCACATCATAGCCTTACTGAGCCAATATTACTGCTTTGAGCTTACATATCTTGGTGTTCCAGAGAGATGATTCAATACTGGCTACTCTTCCAGGGAAATTACAATTGTCTGGCTTGTCTGTTTTCTATAGATATAGAATCGGGGGGTAGTTGTTTGTTTCTGCTATACTAATTTGGTGAATAGATGACTTCAGTTCAGTTTTCGTTGATAGACTATCATCATCTTTATTAACTGAAATTAACCATTTGAAGGCGCTTTTAAAGTTGCTTCCTCTGTTATTGTTTTCAATCCATTTTTGAGCCTTAAATATGTTATGCATGAATTATTTGTCATTTCTATACTTGCATTCTGGTCCTTTTAGAATTTCTTAAACCAGATATTATCATTGTCTAATTCTTAAAGGTGCGAACCTGAATTGATTTATTGTGGATATTGGTGTTAGGTTCTGTGTGACATTTTAAGAACTGGAGGTCTTCCTGGAAGGGAGATTGGACACCAGCCACATCTATATTTTGCAAATGATGACCTTGCATACCAGGTTGATCGCTATTTTTGGTCCATTTTATTCCTCTTCTCTTTTGTAATCGAGTAGTTCTTGAAGTACTAATGTACTGATGAGGTGCCACTAAAGGTAGGCTACTTTTCCTTCAGAACGCCTTGGTATGGGAGCTTTCAGAATTGCATTAGAATCCATCTTCAACAGGTAAGGCAAAGTGCAGATAAAATCTATTTTGGATTGAAGCAATATGAGAATGCCATTACACATGTCACCTTGTCCAACGTAAAGAGAAGGCTATGTTTATTATTTCTTTCCTTTCTTCCCTTTGTTCTATTGGGTTGTGACCGTACATCTCAACTGACTTATACTGTAGTCTATTTTTCATAGGAGTCATTTGCTTGGACAAGATTAGTGGAAACTATAGTCTAATATTTTATACTGCACTAAATCCAAAATTAGTTGTGATGTCATGAACTTTCTTGATGACAACATTTTCAAATACGCAGAATTCACACTAATGCTCTGGAGTATACATCTTTTGGAAAGCCAAATCCATTTGTATTCAAGAATGCTGAAACTGTCCTAAAGCAACTTGTTCCATCTCTTCATCATAGCACTAATCCTGTGGATCATGTGAATGCTGAGCGAACTCATCATTTCAATACATTATATATGATAGGAGATAATCCTTCGGTTGACATTAGAGGTGCACGGCAGGTTTGTCTCTGAGACTAGGAATTTAGTTCCATATACTTATTATTTTTTATAGTGATCATAACGTATGGGTATGGCCTTATTCTTCTTCTGGCATTTCAGGCTGGAAAGCCCTGGTTTTCTATCTTGACAAGGACGGGAGTTTTCAGGGGAACAGAAAACGATTCCAAGTTTCCAGCAGATCTGGTAGGCAATTGAGAAAGTTGAAGCAGTTGCATTACAATCTTTTCATAATTCTATAATTTAATCTATGGTTCCCATTAATTTAATCTTTCCTCTTGAAAAAAATAAAATACTGGCCACTGTTGTACTGAGCTACATGCCCTTTGCTTTGCTTCGCTTCTTTGCAGGTTGTTAACACTGTGGAAGATGCTGTGGACTATATTTTGAGAAGGGAGTGTAACTAAGTCTTCTTTGTGTTTCGGAACTCAGTTATTCATTACCGAAGAGAAGAGAGATTGGAGGGTAAACGGTGTGGTAATGAGATCTTATAAGTGCAACACTGAAACATTCTTTGGCATTATGGTTGAAATTTTTTTCTGAAACAACACTATTTTAGGTGCTATTAAGAAAATTAGTTTTGGAGTGATGTTTAGTTGTTTTGTAGCTTTTATAATAGTAATGTAGTAGTATATGTGGAATTCAGCTTTGAAACAAACTTAATTGCCTTTTACCCATGTTTTGAATTTTTTTTTTCCCCCAATAACATTTCAAACGAAAATGCCAAACACTCCCTTAAGAGTGGCCAAAGTTCAAATAAACAATTAGCAAAACGACATCAAATTATTGATTCTTAGGCATAAAGAATTTCGGTCGTTTAATTGAACTTTTGTCAATTGTGAGCATATACGTTTGCTTGATGCCATCAAATCAAGATTAGGATAGAGAAGTGAGGGAGACAGGCAGTGAAGGGCAAAAATGCAAATGAAGAGGAGAAGACAATAGTGACATTGTGATTAGTTCACAGTTCACACCACATTCTTACACAATAGCTCTAAATCATTTTATTTAATTTCCACATGGTTTTCTAACATTCAAAGCTTGCTTTTACAAACTTACCAGTCTGTCTACAAAAACCTTGAGCACAAGGATTTAAACAATAAAATTCCAGAATCTGAGTGAGAATACTTCTGGTAACTCAGTCTGTCTATTAAACTGCTCAAACAGTGCAAAACATAAAAAATGTTCCAGAACTAATGCAATGCAATAAAAAGAACAGAGCAAGAAGACCTGAGCAAACTCTCCCAAGTCGTTGAGATTTAGAATTTTAAAACTTGTTTAGGTTGACTCCCTAATTTCCCAAGTGCCTTGTCCAAAGCTGTGTGAAAATTGTCAAAAGGTACCAGCTCCATTCTGCAAAGGCAGTTATGTCAACTAATGAAATATGAAAAATCAATACTACAAAACAAAGTAATGTTATAGAGAATGAAAGAACGCGTGCAAGTGAATTTGCACGTGGGAGGACATACTCGTATTTCAACTTCCCTTCTTGTGCAAGGGAAAGAAGATAATCTATCATATTTCTGCATTCTTTTGCTTTTTCTGAAGTCAACCATTTTTGCAACCAGAACCCCCTCAGGGTAAGATCCTGCAAACAAATAAACATGGACACAAGCAAGAACTTATACACACACTTGCTGTTTCTGAATTTGAAAGGAATTGAAATTAAAGAGTGCAGATTGAGGCACAAAATGACTCAGCAATTCAAACCCAATGCTCATATCTCCTTTCCTCCCAGAGGTAAAGAAGATTGAGATCATGTGATTTCAACTGGGCTCAGTTCCATCTTACGGAGAGAGTTAAGCTCTGTTTTGTACAAATGAATTCTTGTGACATTTGATATAAAAAAAATATTCATTTCACTCTGATAAATTCATTATTATAAATTTCCAAAAGACCATACCAAATTCAATCATTTATATATGAATTCCATATTTCGATTAATTTATTCCAAACAAGGATCAGTTAGATCACGCAGATCATCCTCCTGCAGAAATTTTATTTGTTCAAAAAGGATACTCATGTAGAAACCCCATATCCTGCTATGCAAAAGTTCATATCCATTATGTTGGCACCTTCTTTTCCAATTTCTATCGAGTTTATGTGTGATTAAGGAAAAAGAACTCAACACCAAGCTGTCATTTTCAACCGATTTCTTAACTGGTACTTCTTTGTTTTACTGGTTTGCATTAAAGATCAAACATCTTAAATAGATGATGCATTAAGTTTATATAGGCGCCATGCCTTCATTACAGATAACAACCATTAGATCAGTGCACTGCAACAACAAGATGAACAAAAAATAAAACAATGTTTACCTTAAAAATGAAGGAGGATGTTGATACAGTTACAGGTTTCTTAGACATTCCCCCATAAGTTACCATTGTTCCTCCTTGCCTGAATATGAGAGCACATTAGCAGGCTAGGACATATTGCATCTTTAACTAAAAGGAATGTTTAAATTTCTAGTGTATTTATCACTGGATGTCACACCTTAAGAATTTGAGAACCAAAGAAGCAGCATTGCCACCAACACAGTTGAATCCCAAAGCAGGTTCTGGTAAATTAGTCTAGCATATGCCAATGCAATGAAGACCGGTAAAGTTCAGTACCAATTGCTCAAAATCTAAGAATAAATCATATTCTGGAATTTGAATTTTAAGGATGCCAAACACATACGAGAAAAGAATAAACACCTCCTAATTCAGATAACATCATATATTCAAACATAAGGAGTCCATAGCTCATGATACCAGGAGACCCTTGACATTCTTCACTTCCAATTGGCTCTCAGTAAACACTTCATCAGCACCTAGTTTCTTTAAAGTTTCCTTTGCTTCATCTGAACCAGGCCTAAATTAAGCAAAAGACAGTAAGGAAAAAGTGTGCTGGCAGCCATTTATTATTTTAAAAAAATAAATAAATCGAAAGTGGCTTGCATTGCTAACAGCAAAACATATGTTCTCAAAAAACACAACTCAAGAGATGATATTGGATAATTAAAATAAGCCTTCCATGTCGGATCATCAATGTTAGAAATTTGTCTTAAGCTTAATCACATAGAGTATCTCCCTCAATTTATTTATTACAACTGTTTCCACTTCATTATATGTCGATACATAAATCACCATGATGAGGCAATTATGCTTTTCCACTATCAGTCTTGAATCTTTCTTTATCCATTTATTTCTTTTATGATTGTCAAGGCTCCAATAGACGTCATTGGAAATGTGATGAGGCACAAGCAACTTTGATCTTCCATCAACAACTTAGAGTCTCAGAAGGTAGAAAAGGAAAACCTCTATGAGGGTGCCCATGAACTCTAAAGTTAGCAATATAACTTGAAAAAGATTGCTGGCTAAATTAATCAAAATTGATATACAGTAGAGCATTATAAAGGCTCAATATAAGAAGATAAAAACTTAAAAGCATGATTGAAAAAGGATCCCAACTCCCAAAATATATGATAATAGTAGATCTCCAAAAATAATAATAATAATAATAATAATAATAATAATAATAATAATAATAAAGTGACCAAGTGCTTTTTGACAATTGTGTAAAAAAAAATTACACTATATTAGTAAGGCAAGAAGGCGAATATTCAAGCAAATAAAAGGATAGACTGGATGAAGATGAATATGTTTATAGGAATGTGGAAGTGCTGCCTAACACCTATTGAGAAAAAATTCAGAGAAATAAGATTGAAAAGAAGATATGCACAGTAGACCCAACAAATGCACCAACATGAGAGTTGGGCTCATTGAAGTTGTCACAAACCTTTTCAAATGTAGCATCGAACGAGGCGGAATAAAAAGAAAAAGAAAGAATAGAAACTGATTTTGGATTAGGATTAGTTAAGTTGAGTAGATTAGAGTAATCTCTTGAAGCAACTTCGGCCTTTTAATAAGCTCACAAAATTAGCCAGCAACTTAATATGAAAACACAAATATTCAATTTAAGCGAGCTAGACTACAATATTTCACTTCAAGCTGAGAATTTTGGGAAGCCTAAATAAATGAAGAGCAAAGCAGACATGCATCAACAATTGAAGACAGTGAGAGAAATTGAAATCGGAAGTTATATGAATTAATTGAAAGTTTCAAACAGCACCTGTCCCTTAATATATTAATGCTACGGATGCCGCGAAATTTTGCAATCTGAATGACACACTGCCCAACAATACTTGTAGCCCCATTTTGCACTACAGAATCTCCTGCTTGTATGTACCTTTATCAGATAAAAGAAAAAAAATTGAAAAATAGAGGACATCAGAATTTAATAAGGCAGTACCTGAATTTAGAGATGTGAAGTCTTCAAGCATTCTTAAAGCAGTTAAAGGATTAACAGTGACTGTTGCAGCATATTCCATGGGAGACTCTTTATTGATTTTGTGCCAGACACTCTGATCTTGTACAATGTAAGTCTGCCACGTCCCTAATGCAATAAAGATTTACAATTACTATCGTCTAGTAAAATCAAGCGAAGAAAAAAAAAAGAGGGAGTTCCAGTTCAAATTCCCATCAGCAAATGACGTTCAATGTTTGGCCAAAAAAATGCGTTTCGCCTATAATTACCTATCTAAAAAATGTCATCAAACATGCAAAATAAATATAGTATTAATAACATCTGTCTGTTCCTCAGTTGCAAAGAGGATATACAATTTCCTGGACTTAGTTTACTATTAAGTTATCGTAATTTGACATTCAAGTCAAGCAGCAATACCGTGTAAAAACTAAAGAGAAATAGCAAAAGAACTTAAATATTAAGAAAGCTTAACATTGCAACAACAATGACCAAAAATTAAAATTGCAGCCATCAAAGTAATCAAAAAGGCACGCACCAAAAGAGGGTGGAGATGGAATGACCCAATCACCAGGTGACAGATCCTTAACTGCAGAGCCTACAGAATGCACTTCTCCTACACCCTCATATCCTCCAACTGCAGGAACTGACGGCCTCACAGGGTAAACTCCTACGAGGACTCAAAAACAACATTACCCGATTGACTTCAAAGCAAAGGAACATAAACTCGCCTCAAACCGATTACTAATTTTTCAAAATTAAGCTAGAAAGTAAGAAACTTTACCTTCAATTCGATTGATATCAGACGGATTAATCGGAGAAGCCAACATTTTAACGCACACATCGTTAGCTTTTACTTCCACCGGTGGTACCTCTACCACTCTGTACCAAATACCCACTAATAAAAATAAACATAATTTGATGGAAATATATAATAGGTGCATGTGTATATACGTATGAGTGGGTTGGTACCTGGTGACGGAGTCAGGAGGGCCCTGCTGGTCGTAGACGACGGCCTTGGATGGCGGAGACATGAAGGCGGAGAATGTCCTGACTATTTGAGCTTGGGCACGAGGAATATGGCCCCACTTGAGATTGAAGAGAAGGGATGAGAATGGTTCATTGAGAACTTTCATGGCTGTTGACCTCATCATCATCATCGACGCCATTTCTGTATCTTTACTCTGTCTGGCAGCCCCTACTCGAAAGTAGAAGGAGGTTTGTCGAATGGCCTCAGCATTGATTGCTTTTTCAACGGTGTTGTATAAAGTTTTGGTCTTTTTATTTATTTATTTATTTCCCTCTTGTTGTTGGAACGTTGTCGTTTATTGTAAGTGCCAAGCTCTAATGGAAATAATAGGAACTCCACACTTGATAGAGAGACATGATAAATTCTCAACCATGACTTGAGGAACAAAAACATAAAAATAAAAAAACACAAATCATTTTCCGGAAACAAATTCGGCCTTAAAAAAATTAACTGAAAGTATGTTTATTTATTTTTAAAAAATTTACCTTTTAAGTTATAATTTTTTGTTATTCCATAAAACAATAATAATCAAGATTGACGTAGACTAACGAGTGATATTGTCGTATTTTATTATAAAAGAAAGGTTTAATCATTAATTTTACCCTGAACTTTTCGATTAGTTGCACTTTTATCCTTAATCGATCTTTGTATTATAGGCATTTTAAACTTATCAACTTAATTGCAATTATACCTAATTTGCTTTTAGGATGCAGTTACACTCTAAAAATGAATTAGAGCAATTTTAACGTATCGATCTGTTGCAATTCCACTCTAAAAATAAATTAAGATTGAAATTATAATTAAAATAATATAAAAATGGACTTCATAACTAATTCAAACCTAGTTAAATGCATAGCATTTGAATTAAAATAAAGAATTTATCATTTTTCTTTCTTGTCATTAATTTATTATTTTTCTCCTTATGTAAGAAATTAAATAAAAGCTATAAAGAGAGTGATAAAAGAATCTAACATATTTGTTTCGTCATCCTAGGAAGTCTAACCTTGAATTAGTATCAAATTCATTATTTTTGCATCTTAAAATTTATTTAATTTCAAAATCAAAAATGTAATTTTGATTTTTTTATGTATTATATAAATAATTGGGTTCAATTTTATTATTTATTATTTAAATACTTAGATTGGTTATGGAGTCAATTTTTTTACATTATTTTAATTATAATTCCAACCTCATTTTGTTTTTAGGTGAAATTACAATAAATTTAAAGCGTTCTAATTCACTATTAGGGTAATGTACCCAAAAAGCAAATTATAATTTACTTATAACTAAATTAATAACTTTAGGGTAGTCGGTGTAGAGTTCGGGGCGCGAAAGAAATGAGGTTATGACTACATATCGATTTGGCTTAGACTTGGTCAAAATGGCTAGACGACCTTTACATCTTGCAAGGGCTAATAACGAAGACACATAGACCCACCTCTAGACAAGACAACCACCCAACCAAAAGGCCTCTTTTGGACGGAAAATCTTCAATTTTGGAGTGTCCAAAGTTGAAGCCTTCATGCTCGTCCCCCAAAAAAGGTCTGGCATGTAATTTATGCTTTAAATTTTGAGTATTCCGCCTATTTTTATACATGCCTCTCCGACCACTAGACTTGCTTCAATCCGATTTCAACTCACTTATCTAGTAAAATAATACAAAAATAAAAGAGTTTTTAAATATTATTGTTTATTTATTTTTCTTACAAGTGAAAGATCTGAAAATACTCTGTTTCAATGAAAATTCAATTTTAATTGATTTTATTTTTTTATTGATTTTGTCTTTGAGTTGGCCTATAGACTCAATTAATGGTGTCAAAATAAATTAGTGTGTAGGAGTCGACACTAATTTGTCTAATACGCGATAAAATTAGAGTCAATACGAATATAATTCATTTAATAATCGTATTTTCAATATTTAAATATGAATACAACGTGAAAATTAAACAAGTGATACGAACACGACACACATAATTTATTTAATTAAATGGATCGTAAATAGATTATATACGAGTTAGAAAACTCCATACATATAATAAATATTGTAACTCCCACCAAATAAGATGTTAACTTAAGATGTTAGCTTACAATTAGGCAAAATCGACATTGGAACAATGCAAGGAAATAAGTGGACATATAAGTTCTTAAGAAATGACCGAGTCTCGCCTATTCCTCGAAAGAAATTTTAATGGGACCCCTATCATCCTGAGCCAAATCCTATTTTCCTAAAACAAACTAATGGCAGTTGGAATGATATTAACTCCTATTAATGTATTATCTATATTACGCCAGATATATTAACATACCTTAAACTTATAAGAAGCCTTTTGAGAGTGATGGATAGTCACTGTGTATTTAGACTAAATTAATAATTATTATTTTAAGTTAAATATTTTTTTAAGATTGTTTTATTTGTTTAATTTAAAATAATAATGATTGTTAAATATTATTATGAAAAATTTTTAGCTAATATTTTTTTTATTTATATAATACATTCATTTTGTAAAAATAAAAAATATATAGTATATAATAATTTATAGAACAATTATGTTTTTAATAATTTTTTACATCTCAAACGGCAACCATTATTAAAATTTTATCAAACAACCAATAACTTCGAACATCGACCTTCTAAATCTAATGCCTCGAGAAAATCCAATGTTAATTCAATAATTATGTTCCAAATTTCGTCCCGTCCTAACACTTAGGTATTTCCATCTCATTTTTTTCTACTAAATTATCGGTGACTTTTTTTATAAATCTCAAACCATATCTATAAAAATCATTTTCATAGTTTGTATTTTAGTTTTTTTTTTTTTTTTACATTTCGTCCGTCCTAACACTAGGTAGTTTTACATCTCATTTTTTTCTACTAAAATTTATCGTGACTTTTTTTTTTTAATAAATCTCAAAACCATAATCTATAAAAATCATTTTCATAGTTTGTATTTTAAGTTTTTTTTTTTTTTTTATAGTTTGTATTTTCTTTTTTTTTTTTTTTTACACTAATCACTTGTTAAGGTGATAATAATATTAAAAAAAATAATATATTATATTTTAAATATAAAATAAATCAATTAAAATAAAATTTTCAACCAAGTTTTTCCTTTATTATTCTTCTACATGTGTTAAGTAAATTTTTCTGAATAATTTTTTTATTAAACAAAAGACAAAAAGATTAATTTATATAAGAGAAACAGTAACTCTAATTAATCTAATTATTGATTATGCTTAATGTTATCATTAGAGATTAGATTAAAGACAGAAAACAAAACTTATTAAGGACGAAAATGAGATTCTATTTTTTTCATCGCTTGATATTTTGAGATGGACTGCACATTATGTAATCTCTATTTTTAATCAAATTAATCCTTCTAAAGTTACCAATTACTATAAATAATTAAATCAAATTAATTTTAAAACTTATTGTCCGACTAATTCGGATTCACATAGAATAAGCTCATAAAAGATGCAGAGTGCTCATTTTCAATATTTAAAGAGATATAATATTTATTATTCAAACTTGAGACCTTGTTGATTACGAGAGAAAGATTCATGTCATCAATTTCATCCGTGGGAGCTAATAAATAGCATGTCTTTTTTCTAAATGAAGCCAAATAAATGACGAAATCACTTTCCATTTTTTACATATTTATGATATAATTAATTCCACACGTTCACTACTAAGATCATATGAAAAACACTTCTCCTTGTTTCCTTTCAAAGATGACTTGCCTTTTATACAACTAATCTAAATTGCATTGCATCTGGACCACGTGTACTCTACGTGTCCTTTTTAGGACCTCAAAAATCCTGGGTTATTATTTTAAATCTTTTGCAATATTGCAAAATTGAAAAACTTAATTAAAAAACAAAGAAGTTTTGCTTTGTGGATGAGCAACCACCAAAGCCTTAATTAATAATATACTTACGAGTTCTTTACACAAATATATCCTTATTTTTTATAAAATTCGTAATCAATCATCAATAATGAAATATAAATACAATATAAAATTCTCATAAGAGAAACGAGAAATATAGATAATTAAAATATTCTTTGAAGATAGTTTATAAAATGATAAAAGAAATTTTCTGTAATTATATTTTTACTAATTTTATACCGCTCGAGTATTGTAGGGTCATATAATCTCAGCATGGAATTTTTTATAACTACGGCTTTAACTCGAGATCTTTAATTAAGAGATAAGAGTATTTACCTAACCTATTAGGATTTCTTCTAAAAGGCAATCCACTAATTAAACCAACATGGTATTAATTAGTATTTATAAAGTTGCTTTTCAAAAGCACAATTTATAAATATATTCCTTCTTTGAGGAATCAAATCTCTTTTGCAAAAAATGCATGCTAAATATATAAAATGCAAAGGTAATTTTGCCATGCTATGGTTAAATTTTGCATTTGTGAATTGTAACACCCAAACAGATTGCTTATTTTATATCTCGTTCTCTCCTCTATTCTACCTGGAAGGTAACAGAGAGAGTACTATTTTCAATATATATATTTATACTATTAAAAGAAATGAATTCGGATTTAGGTGAATTTAAATAAAGTGTATTTTGACGTTTAGGTAGTTAATAGCATTATCGATTGTATTAAATGTGGAAGTGCAAGATACTTAAAAAGCAAATGATGCATTAAATGCCATTTAAAATTAAGATAATTTCTTTCTTAAAAAAAATGAAGATAATTTCCTTATCTTTATGTTAAATAAATAAATAATTTATTTATTATTCTCTCCGTTCTATTTATACAGATAAAATCAAAATTTATTTAGGATTAAGGAGGTGATATTTTTTGTGAATTTTTTTTCTAATTTATTCTTGAAAAGATATTAAAGTGGTCCCTAATTTTTAATAGAGTAGTACTATTCGGCTCATAGTGATCATAAATCGTGGCACGTTAAATGACATATATAATCTTGAGTGATTTTGGAGGGATAAATGGATGGAAAATAAACTTAATTTTGGAGGAAATGTTTGCCTTAAATACATGTTCTCACAATTAATTATTTTACTTTACTTTATCACATAATTAATTATATGTGTTGTTGAAAATGATGATAATCATTAATTTTAACTTAATTATTTTTTACATCATCATGTTTATTGGTCATGATTAATTTGATTCAAGTCAATCAAAATAATTTATGTACATAATAAAAATTTGAAGTCTAAAATGAATTCTATAAAGATTGAACAACACCCAAGTAATTATAAATTAGACTGGTAATCAAACCGGCATCATGACCGGATCAAGTTGAATCGGATTGGACAAGTTCAACTAGATTTTTAAGTTCTAATTTTTTAATATTTTTACATGTGTGTATGTAGCAGCAAAATAATTTTCAACCCAGTTTTCTAAAAAAATTTCAATTTTTTCAAAAGAAAATCGATTGTTATTAAGAGAATCTGGTTTTGTTCGGTTTTATCAAGAAAATCCAGTTTTTATCATCGGTTTAACCTGATTTTCTCAAAAAAAGAAAATATTTTTTTTTCAAAAATCAGTCCAAATTGATAATGGAATCGAACAACCAATTGGTTTTGGTTTAACCGGTTCAACCAATCAATTCGATTCAATTCTAACAATACTATATATGAATATCTTTTTAATTTATTTGAGAGGATACAAAATCCTACCACATGAATGCTTTTAATAAAAATTTTTTAAGTCTAAATTCTATATAAAAATTTTAACCATAGTATGGATCCTACAATTTTTCATACCTAATTGAAAAATTTTTAACTTGACTAAATTTAATTTAATTATTGTGTGACCAAGTGCAACTTTAACTAATTGTTACTTAATTTTTTATTCCATTTTAGTTATCTTAATTTAATTTAGTTCTAAGCATGAGACTTCATCGATCATTCTCATATGTTATTTCATATATTGTTTTTTTAATATCCTTTCCTTAAAGCACAAAAATAAATTCAGTAGGATATGAGAGAAAAATGAAGGTAAATACAAATAATATATATATAATATTTAATTCATAAACAAATAAAAACTAGAAATCAAGAATTTAGTCCTACTGTAAAATTGATCAAGCATAAAAATATAAAAACTAAAAAGAGAAAAAATATAAAAGAGCTAACATTAGCTCGAGATGAAAAATTAGAAGCAATGGTATATCAGCATTTGAAACTTTGCTTTAGTCGAACTAAGCTTCTAATTAGAATTTAAAAATATTTGAAACTCTCTTTCTATTTTGGATAAGATGAGTTGATTATCATAATGATGATAATAATAATAAAATAATAATAAAAATAAAAATAAAAATAAGATAATGACAATAAAAAGAGATAAAAGATATTTTTGAAATTTAAAAAATTAAAAAACTCAAAAATTTATAAAAAAATAATAATAAGAGAAAGACATATATTTTTGAAATTTTAAAAATTAAAACAAAACTCAAAAACTTATATAAAAAAGAACACAATGAATGCTCAAAGAAGACAAATATATCGATCCTGCAAATTAAAATAAAAGAAGATTCTATTAGGCAACGAAGATTCTATGAGGCAGTGATTTTGATTAATTTAGAAATACCTTAAGTAAGAATTTATAATTAGGCACCTCCTACTCGGCTTCTTAACCTTCCATTTACTGGAAGCAGTTAAAAACGCGGAAGCGATACGATATAGGCTGTTTTTGAATTTTGTGTTTTTCACCATTTACCCTTCCAACCACAGTTGCAAATTTCTTGCTACTTTCCTTTCCGTTGTTTACCTTGTCAGGGTAAAACGGTCAAATCATCTGAACACAACGGCGATCTGGTGCACTCATTCCTATCAAAACGCAAAACAAACTCAAGCATCTGATTGGCTCGTGACTGTTTTGGCTTCTGCGGTAGTGCTGGTGTTGATTATAGCTGGACGCATAGATCGATCACCACCATTCATTAAAAAGTGTTTAAATGCGAAAGCGCGTTTGAATTTTTGTCAGTTGGGTCCCACTTGGCGGTGAGGTGAGCAGTATTTATTTTTTCATTTTTCAAATTTTTAAAAAAGCATTTGACTTGTTAACACTCGTTTCGAAAATCAGACGGCGATTAATGGCAGCTGTGTATTTACGTACGTCACGGGCAGGTAATGCATTAAAAATAAATAATTACGTAGATATATTTTTTATTTTTATCTTATTGCTTCTAGAGAAATGACAAAGATCTGTTGGTACACCAAATCACTGTGAAACTAGCACCCAATTGCCACGTCATCACCAGTACACAACGGACAAAAGGACGACGCCACTGCTGCTTGAACTTATTGACAAAAAAAACCCCTGGTTTTCCACGTGTCAAATGTACTATTGGTCAATTCATGTAAACAGTTTTACCCTCCTCTTATTTCATTCAGTGGAAGTTTCTTATTGGTTTCCTCGCAACAAACGCTGTACTTCTGTTTCCACTATAACAGGGCAGAAGAGAATATAATATAATAGAAAACAGAAAATATAAAAACCCCTAAAATTGTAAGGGAGCTCATTCATTTCTGTCTTTCTCCCTCTATACATTCTCTGCATATATTTTTTTTTTGTTCCCTTTCTCTGTTGATAGACAAGAAAGGAAGGAAGAAGGAGGAGGAAAGAAAGAGAGAAAAATTGATAAATATTATTACTAGCAGAAATAATATTGATATGGGTTGTTTTCGCTGCTCTGGAAAATCAAGCAAGCGATCAGAGAGCAGCATCAATAGTAGCAATAAACGCAACGATCAAACACGACCCACTTCAGGTATTTTATCTTACATTTTGTGATCAACTGGGTTTTTCTTTTACGTTTTGTTTTTGATTTTTGAAATGTAATGTAATGTAATCCTGTTTTTATTGTTTGAATTCTTGTTTCTTCTTTTTCTTTCGGTGTGTGTGGGACCCTTGCCTTTTTCATCTTCGAAAATTGATGATTTCTTGTACTTTGGATGTCAATTTGATAGTTATTATTATTAATAATATTATTAATAAACTGAATGATAATGATAATTTTGATTTTTTGCTAAGATGGGTTGAAATGATCAGTGACTCAAAAATGTGATATTTTTTCTTTTTTATTGAAGTCTTTTCTCCATATTGTTCATGGAGAGGCAGTTTATCTTTTGTTTTCTTGGTTTGGGATTATATGTTGTTGTTACATTACTAGTTTCTTTTTGTTTTTGTAAAATCGGACCTAAGCTCCAAAACCTTCCCTTGGGTGTTCTGTTTTTTATTTTCCTATTGTTTTTTTTTTTTTGTCTTTGGCGTGTTCTTTGTTTGCTTTCAAATTTGATGGCTTTGGCTTTTCTATACCCTTAATCATATAATTTCTTTTGGGCTTTTTCTCTCCATGTGCTTTTTTTTGTGTCTTTTTTTTATTTACCTTTCATTTTTAACAATTTTTTTCTCTAAATTTTTGGGTTTGTGTTTTTATTTGTTTTACAGGATCATTGAAAGTAAAGCCATGTGCAAATGTAAACACAGAGGAGGCTCCTAAAAATGATCGATTATCTTTGGATGTCAATCATTCAGATTTGATGGATGCAGTCACCAAGGACCCAAGAAACAAAGGGAAGCTTGCACAAACATTTACCTTTGAAGAACTTGCAGCTGCAACAGGCAATTTCAGGAAAGATTGTTTCTTGGGGGAAGGAGGTTTTGGCAAAGTTTACAAAGGTTATTTGGAGAAAATCAACCAGGTTGGTACAAATGAGTACATTGATATTAAAAATTGCATTGAATATATTCAGCTAAATAGAGTATATATGATATAATATTGAGTGACTTTTTAATACTCACTCATTGTATTTTGCTATAGTGCTCCTTTTATATTGTCTTTATTTGTAGTTTTCTTGTAATTAGTAGCAAGGCTTTAATTTTTGTTGTTGTATTTGATGTAGGTTGTTGCTATTAAGCAACTTGATCTAGATGGCCTTCAAGGTACTAGGGAGTTTGTAATTGAAGTATTGACATTAAGTCTAGCGGATCACCCAAATCTTGTCAAATTAATTGGATACTGTGCTGAAGGAGATCAAAGGCTATTGGTCTATGAGTACATGCCATTGGGATCTCTAGAGAACCATTTGCACGGTATGCAGCCCTACCATCTTGATTGCTTACTTTAATACCTTAACAAGTACTTTGAGTCTTATTTTATTTTTATTTTCTGTTTACAGATATTTGTCGCAATAGTAAACCACTTGATTGGAACACAAGAATGAAGATTGCAGCCGGTGCAGCACAGGGTTTGGAGTACTTACATGAAAAAATGAATCCCCCTGTTATATATCGTGATCTGAAATGCTCCAACATTTTGCTTGGTGAAGGCTATCATCCAAAGCTATCTGATTTTGGCTTAGCTAAAGTGGGACCCAGTGGTGACAACACTCATGTTTCTACAAGGGTTATGGGTACATATGGATATTGTGCGCCAGACTATGCGATGACTGGTCAGCTCACATTTAAATCAGATGTTTATAGCTTTGGGGTGGTCTTTTTGGAGCTCATCACAGGCAGGAAAGCAATTGATGAGACAAAGGACCGTGGTGAGCAGAATCTTGTAGCTTGGGTAAGATAATTTATGGCTTATATCCTTGTTATTGTATTAGTGTAGGTTTCTTGTTAGACTATGTGAAACTGCCTGTTTTGTGATAACATTTCAAATCAGATTAATATGGATCATAGGATTGTTTTGATTCTAGATGGCTTGTGATTGGTTGCTACTTGCTAGCAATCATCAAAAGAACAACTCTTAATGGATTGATGTTTGAGTCTGAATGAGTGCTCTATTCATGTGATGATTATGCTGTTGCTCAATTCTGAGTCTCATCATTTGGTTCCTTTCTGATGAATTTGGAAAGCAACCGACTGATTTTTATTGTTCCAATTATGGTTGCTTTTCCCCTCTTATGTAATCTTTATCTTTTGAAATCAGTTCTGAATTTTTGTAATTAGTTTAGGATTAGATAATGCTAGAATATCTTTACTATGTACCATGCTTAAGAAGTCTTTTAAAGATAAGGTTTTTGCTTGTTTTCTGGATGGATAGTGGTTATGCAACAAAGTTTGAACTGCATAACTTAGAACATCAAAGGGCTCTGGCATCAACTTTGTTTTGTTTTATTTCGAGTGAAAAAATGGTTAATGGAACTTTTAGCTGAATTGATGAATTCCAATGCATACTGACACAGATTTCTTCGTGTCTTTTGGTCTCTTTTTTAATTTCTGCAAGTTATTGCAAGCTTTCAAATAGGTCATGGGCTAAGAATTAACAGAAATGTAGACTTTGATGGAGTATTTGTTTGATGACTGTGTTTTAGAAGCTTAATTCTTATTTCTGATAATTTGGCAGTCATTGTATAATTATCTGATTATTAGTTTGAAGAAGAGAAATTAACTAAGAGTTACATCATTGATGAGGCTTACGAAAACTCTCGAATTCTTTGCAGGCGAGACCTATGTTCAAAGACAGGAGAAACTTTTCACGGATGGTTGACCCTTTGCTTCAAGGCCAATATCCTATGAGAGGATTGTACCAAGCTCTTGCCATTTCTGCAATGTGTGTTCAGGAGCAGCCTAATCTGCGACCTGCAATAACAGATGTGGTTATGGCTCTGAATTACTTGGCTTCCCAAAAATATGAGCCAGTAACCTCTCCTCCAGTCCAAGGCTCCCACAATGTTCCTCCAGTCCAAGACTCCCATAATGTTCCTCCAGTCCAAGGCTCCCATAATGTTGTTTCCACTGTCTAATGCGGAAGAGTAAATAATGGCCGATAGTGTTTCTTTCTAGTGTTAATACACGAGATGCCTGGTATCAATTTTTGTAATCATGGGGATAGCAGGCAGTAGTTTCTTCATAAGACCCTCTCACACAGGAAAATTCTGTCTCCCCCCCATAATGTTTCCTCATCCACAGGCTCCCATAATGTTGTTCTCCACTGTCTAATGCGGAAGAAGTAAATAATGGCCGATAGTGTTTCTTTCTTTAGTGTACTACACGAGATGGGCCTTGGTATCAATTTTTGTAATCATGGGAGATAGCACAGGGCAGTAGTTTCTTCATAAGGGACCTCCTCACACAGAAATTCTGTCTCCCCCACCCCCCCCCCCCCCCCCCCCCCCCCCAAAAATTGTCCCTTTTTCTCTTGCTGTACATGTTAGCTGGCAGTCTTGTACGGAAGATGTCTCTCTGTAGGAACCATTTCCTATTCAATAGAACTTAGCCATTTTTAATATTCAACATTTTCCTTTATTTTTCTGTATTAGCCATTTTTAATATTCAACATTTTCCTTTATTTTTCTGTATATTACATTATTTATTTTTCTGTACATTGTCTGTACATAAATATTTTATGGGAAAAAAAAAATTGAGAACGGGTAAAATTAGGTTGCAAAGAGAATATTTAGGCATAAAATTGAATAATTTAACTTTTATTCGAGAAGAGTAATTTATAAATTTTTACATTATAGTTTCTGAATCACATTATAAGATTTTCAGCACATAAACTACAAAAAAATAATGGACAAGTAAAGAACTTGTATATTCAACATTTTCCTTTATTTTTCTGTATATTACATTATTTATTTTTCTGTACATTGTCTGTACATAAATATTTTATGGGAAAAAAAAAATTGAGAACGGGTAAAATTAGGTTGCAAAGAGAATATTTAGGCATAAAATTGAATAATTTAACTTTTATTCGAGAAGAGTAATTTATAAATTTTTACATTATAGTTTCTGAATCACATTATAAGATTTTCAGCACATAAACTACAAAAAAATAATGGACAAGTAAAGAACTTGTAGAATTAGCTACTGTTTGGTTAATCTGAACCAATCCAAACTGAATAACTCAATTCAAATATAGCTGAATTTCATTAAATTATTATTCAATTCAAATTATATTTAAAATAAAATCGAAAATAACCGAACCAAATAATATGCAGTTTTATTACAAAAAAACCGCAATATCCAAATAACTGGATTAATATTTTCAGTTGGTTAATCCAAACTGATTACGAGAAAATATCTAAATGCAAAATTTGTCAATATATGTGTTTCTGTCTTCGTACAATTTGCACTCTTAAAGCAATTATATACATATATTTATAAATTTATAGACAAATCTATAGAATAAAAAAATAAATAATAAAATTAATTAATTAATCCAACAAGTCACAAGTGTCAAAACAAAAATTACAAAGACAGTCATATCTAAATCCAACTATCCAAATAACAATTAATATAATTAACATTAAAAGAAGCATTTATTAAACTTTCAATTACAAAATTACGGTTAGTAACCCATTAAGCATGATTTTCTTTGTCAATGATCTCAAAAGTTATACCATATTGTTGTCATCCGTCACAAAAATTATACAAATAATAGTTTTTACTCTTGGTTTTATTTTAATATGGGGGTAAAAATGTAATGTTTTGACAAAAAAAAAGAGAAAAATATCTTGAGTACTAATTTGGTTAATTTGGCTTGACCAAAGTTTTTTTCAGACTAACCACACCATAACCGAAAAACTAAATTAATATTTATAAGTAACTAATCAAAACTAAAATTAATCTATTGACAGCCGAACCAAATCAAAATTACTAAGTACGGTTTGAATTTTTAGTTTTATCAGCAAATTGCTCACCCCTAGCTACTGTATGAAACCAAATCCGAACCAAAAACCGTTGGGTTACCACTGTTAAAGACCTAATTCAATCCGAATCGGTTCGGTTTTTGTTAGTTCCGACTACTGCTCATTCCAAGAACAAGGTTATTAAGTTAATCACGTGACTTGCACGTGCAAGTAATTTCCCGCCTAAAAGGTCAAGTCGTTAAAAACCCAACTAATTAGAAACTGAATCCCACAACAGCACGACCAAGAGCAATGCCCTCCAAAAAGAATCCAGTTACCCTTTCTTGTCACTCACCCCTTGTTCGCCAAAAATTCTAATTTTCTCTCTTTATCTTTATCCTCTCACTAAATGCAGCAGAGGCCTACAAGCTCATCTCGAGCACCAGAAGAGAACTGTGTGATCAAAGTGACACTGCCTATTCAACAAGCAGCCAAATACTCTCCAAGAAGCTCAAAAATGGATGAATCTGCCCAACTTCCTGTCTACAAGAGAGATAATAAGGACATTACATACTCAAGATTCGCCTCTGAGAAGTTGGTCCATGCCATTCCTGCTCTTGTCTTGCTCTGCCTCTTCACTCTCTGGTGGTTCTCTTACCCAGGTACTCGTATTTCAAAGATTTCAATAAAACCCTTTTCTGGTTTTCATTGTTCTTATTTCTTTAATTGATTTCTGGGTTCTATTTGTTGTAATGGTTTCTTGATCAGATATATTTCTTGTCTATTACCGGGTTATTGATTGCTTATTTTTGGAAGTGAGAAATTATTCTTCAAGATTCATGAGAAAATATTCTCAAAATCCGATTTTAGTAGTATCTTCAACGTCAATTTTTGGGTTTTCTTTTTTGGGATTTCTTACAATTGTTAATTTGAATTTTATTGGTGCAAGAACAAACCATATACGCAGTGGATTTTTGAATCAATGAGGAGTTGGGGAAAGAAAATCATTAAATTGGGGGATTAAAATTTCTTCCATCTCTGTGTTAAATTTCTCTCCATCTCTGGATTAAATTGGGGGATTGAGTGAAGGAGATAAAAAGTACCTCTTTTTTTCCATAATCTAACTTAATATGATTCATTTTCTTATCTACTCTAGGTGAGAAAATTGACAACTTAATAATTAAAATGAATAATTTAGTGATAGAAATCACTTTTATTTTTCATATTCACTAATTATTTGTGTATTTTTGAAAGCAGTAAACCTGGAGATGAAGGATGGCAAGATTATGGCAATACATCGTGTTGAGATGCCAGAGCCTGTCGATAATAATCATGTCGAACTCGCCATCTTGGCATCTGCTAGATCACCAGTTGCATCTGTTCCTCAGAATGCCACAGCAGCAAATAATGAAATGGAAGCTCATCCTGTAAGTAAAACCGGTTGACGGTAAATCTGTGGTTTACTAGGAGAAATGGTGAACATTACAAATGAATAGTTTTGATACCAAGAGTGCATGAGTTGTTCGTTCTATGAAAGTGTAAGACTAGATAAAAGACAACTTGTAGCATCTAAAAATTTCTTAGCAAAAGCTAGGATTGCTGGTGAACTTGTATCAAATTTACATAGATGGAATAGATCAAAGAATGAAAATTTGTAGGTAAATTTTCTACTCGGTGATGTGAATTGAAAATCTGATATAAAAATTGATGTTCTGAGTTCTATTTCCATTGATACCCTTGATTTGATATTTATTCTTGAATGCATTGGGCAATCTTTGGGAAAGATGAAGTATAGGTTCCTCACTGCTATTATAAACCACTAATCTCACCGTCTCGGCAATTGCCCACCCATAAGTACATAGTTGAGGGTCTGTTCGTTGGCAGAACTCTGCAGCAATCCCTTCTTGGTGACTGCAAAAGAAATTGTGATGCAGTTAGTAATAGCTTCAAGAATAGCAAAAGAAATGAAGGAGTAAATTTTTACTTCCTTGGAATTAGTTTTTTTGCATGACCAATTCTTTGAAACATGAAAAAGAACATAAAAACAAAATATACTAGTTCAAAGTATTGCATTGTGAATTTTACAAGGTTTTCGAACACCTTACCTGCTGCCACCGATTAATATCTGGCCTCTTCAATACTACAATAGAGTTAATTTTTTCTGGAGATGCCATCCTCCACCGGCAAAAAGGAGGACGAGCTCTGTGGCGAGAGTAGACTCCGACTGTTTGTTTCCTAGCTCGATCATACTTAGAAGTGGTCATGTAAAAAACAAAAGGCTTCAAACACGGGTGCTTTGTTACAGGCCTTGTGTTGAATGCATATGCAGTATAATCAGCTTTTCGGTACCAATTAAGAAATGTTCTTGTTGGCATCTCAAGCTCTCTAGGAGAAACCACTCCTCTCCATATTTGAACAACAAATCCCCAAGACACTGAGATTGACCAGTACCTTTTGGTATCGTAGCAGATGGATTGCTGCATTATGCTAGCTGAGTCGAGCTTGACAGATTCAAATAGGTGTTGTATAGCTTTAGCTCTAGTCATACCAGGAAACACTGGTTCTACCACATCAAGGTGATGTAGAGATGCCATTGGAGTCACAGGATGTGCTCCTAAAAGACCTAAAAGGTCTCCATATACATCGTACTGCATAAACACAGTCAAAAATCACTAATTAGGTACTCTGCCTCCAAATACAATCACCAAAAAGTTAAAAAGACTTGGACAGTTTATTTGCACCTGCATTTCCAAAAAAAGCACCATTTTTAGATGCTGATGGAAAACAAGAGCTTGCTGTATGGTTGTTTTAAAGCTTTATGACTAGAAAATATCAAATTCATGCTAGAAAAGTAAATTTTGGTTATCTTACATTTATAAACAACAGCTGAAATATACCTGATGAAACCCTGCTTCCCTGGTGAGTGGCACTCCTATCTCAGCCATACAAGCCTGAATTCTATCATCACTTCCATACAATCCAGGATATCTCTGAATGCAAGTATCTTGCATCTTGGCCAACTCTTGAGCCAAAGGGAAACTTATCGCAAATCCGCCCCCTCCGTAAGCCATAGCATAAGAGAAATATATATTCTGAAGATGACTCTCAGAAGAGCTACCAATATAATAAAATTGCCTATGATCAAATTTAGAAAGAATTCTAACCACATTATCAACAACAAAAACTGTATCATCATCTCCCATTACAAACCACCTGACATCTTTTAATCCAAGCCTTAATGTCTCAGAAACAACCCTTGAAATCCTTATTGCAGATCTGTCACCTTGTCTATTAGAGTACTTAAATTTTGATGTATCTGCAGAAACTCTTATTTCAGGCAATCCTTCATTTCTTCTACTTCTTACCTTTTTATCAATCCAAACTATACCTCTAGTCTCTTTAGGTCTCCACCAAATTTTGACATATTCTTTTCTTTTTTCCCATAGATTGGCGGATGCAGCTATTCCAAAAACGATATGTTTGAGCTCTGTATTGTAAGTTTGTGACTTTTGAGGAAGTAAAATTGGGTCTAAAGTGTCTTGCTGTCGTTCTTGCTCATTGATGTGGATTGATGTGGTCATGTTGTTAAGGAATGCAAGATCTTTTTCATGACTAATACATTTGCGATCTTTGTTTAAAAGAAGATGAGATGAGTAAACAATGTAAAGCATTCCAAGAACGACAAAGATCCATATTATTGTCTTTCTAAAGCCTGTTTGCGGGAATCTTTGCTGTGTAGTAGTAGACATTTTATTTTTCTTGGTTTTCTTCTTTCTTTTGATTTTGTTTATTTTGTTTTTCTTTGTTTCTGCTTCTCTCCATCCATGGAGATGGAGATGAGATTAGATAGAGAATTCTTCGGATCTGAAGAAAGGAAAAGATGAGTATTTTTTTTTTCTTTTTTGTCTTTAATTTTACATTTCTTGTTTTAAAATGAAAATATAATCGATTAATTACGTGCAGTTCAATTAATAATTGGATTCATTTATTTTATTTACTTTTAGTTTTGGTATTTAAATTTAATTAAAGTTGCTTATTGGGTAATTATATGGAATTAGAGTTTCGTTAGTCCTATCTTAACGATCTAAGATATACTATCCTCAAGTTTAGTTTTTTTTTTTTTTTTTTTTTTTTTTTGTATTTAAATTTAATTAAGTTGTTATTGCGGTAATTATATGGAATTAGAGTTTCGTTCAGTCCTTATCTTAACGTCTAAGATATACTATCCTTCAAGTTTAGTTTTTTTTTTTTTTTCTTTTTTTGAAATTTGGGAAAACGAATTGGTCGTTATATACAATTGCATTATTATCATAATTCAGACAATCATCGTAAGGGCTCGTCGTTTTCAAAAATTGTCAACTTAATAAGATTTGTGATCGACTCAAACGACATCAGTATGGTCCGATCTCATGTATTTCCAGCATCTCTCACACCACCGTTAGCCGAACAACGAACTGGATCGATGTGCACGTTTAGTTTTTTTTTTTTTTTTTTTTTGAAATTGAAAAACGAATGTCGTTTATACATTGCATTATTATCATAATTCGACAATTCATCGTAAGGGCTGTCGTTTTCAAAAAATGTCAACTTAATAAGATTTGTGATCGACTCAAACGACATCAGTTGGTACGATTATGTATTTCAGCATGTTAGCGAACGATGGTCGATGATGGGTTCGCGCAGTTTGTGAAAATGGCAAAAGATCAAAAAACAACCAACGACGTGGCGTTGAAATTATGAGTAAAATGAGTTGTGGACGCATGTCTTGCACGGACTAAAATTGAATGGTTATTTTAATAATTATTTAATTAATTACCAATTAAATGAACATCTACAACAAAGGTAATTACCATTTCTGCTTGAGGTGAGAAATGGAATTGAAGCAGCATAAAATTTTGAGGAAATGCGAAAAAGCCTAACATCCAACATTAGATCTAAGTCAAGAATTGATTTGCTGCCTCAACCTTCTCTTTTACCAACCAATCTACAAGCTGATACCTGCTTTGTTAATGTGTTTTAACTCCACTTGATTCATTTGGGATGTTATCATATTAAATTTGTTGAATCTTTCCTAGCAATGCTACAACCATTTTTGTTTCTGAAAAATCCAATTTAAAGCATTTCGAGAGTCAAATTTAATAATTAAAGGATAAAAATTATATTTAAGGATTCAATAAAGCTCTACAGCAGAGAAAAAAACGATAACTTCTACTTCATTCAAATTCAAAATACCAACTGAATTATAAAAAATATATACAACCTGCCCAAAAGAATTTCTTAGACGACACCCACCTCAAGCCCCGGTTTTCCTATTGCATAATCATCCACATTGATTCATTTTATCTTCAGAAGGTATCTCCCAGCAGATTCAGGATCTATAATCACAATCTTCCTACTTCCCATGAACCCATTAGAGCACACCAAATATGGAAATAATATCCAATCATTGAAGAACAAAAAGGTAAAAAAAGATATTTTATTTTTACATGTCAATGGACAGCCTAATAGTAAGTGCATGTACGAGTTGATAACAGACTCAACTTCTAATTCTCTCCCCAATACTCAAAAAATAAAAAATAAAAAAATTTTGCTTTTAGAAAAAAATTAAAATCTTCAAACTATTTTTTTTTTGAAAGGAAAAATCTTCAAATTATAGTTAAACATTATAATCAAATATTATATATATATTTTTTAAACTTTTAAACTTTTAAAATTTTTTCGTTATAATCCAATATAACAATAAATATTAAATATATATTTTTAATAGATGTATAAATTACAAATTTTAATTGGTCATTTAAAATCTTTTAAATTATAATTAAATATAAAATTAAATTTTTTTATTATTTTTTTTTCTTATTCCTTATCTCTCTCCTAATGAAATCTTTTAAATTATAATGAAATATTACAACGAAATGTTAAATATATTTTTAAAATTAAAAAATTTAATTGGTCAATGCTTATAGATATTTTAGAATCAAATTTTATTAAAAACATTTTAAAAAATCTTATTATTCCCTTTCATTCTCACATGTAATTCTCGTATTTACATAGTATAAATGATTATAAAAACTTAATCGGGAGTAAGAAGTTTCATATTGAAGTCTTTTAAACTATAAGAATTTTTATCAATTTAATTAGTTAAGAAAAAAATTATGCCTTCTTGTATAATCGATGGCATTATTCCGTCTTATTGAATCTTCAAATAAATAAATATACATAAACAAAAAAGCATGGCTGTAAGGCTTCGGGGTATACTCCCCGGGTGTCTCCCTACGACAGGTCGTTTAAATTGGTACCATTAAAGAGGCCTTACATAGAGGGGTCTGGGCCATTAAGTATGATTGGATAGGCAAAGAGATATCTTCAAATTTCAGACCAGTTTTTTTCTTATTATTTTGCAAACAAATACTAGTATGTTTTGAGCCCCACACATATTATTTCAATTTTTTATAATAAGGCATTTAGGTAATCGTTACAAAATTCCAATGAAATGGATTTGTAGAATACATCGGCTATGACCATTGGCTTTATTTTATCATTTGACAAATATAATAATTTTTTTTATATTAAGATATAGTTCAATGGTAAGTGTATATACGAATTTGTTCTAATTTCTTCCCGAATGCTCAAATGGAAAAAAAAAAAAAAAAAGCAAATGTAATGATTTTTAAATGATAAGAGAGAAAGCAATTTGTGCTATAGACATATATGTTCATTGTTTAGTCAAAATCAAAATGGGAGGAGTAGGAGCAATCAAGAGCAACTTCATTCAATAAATTCTTTTTGGTTTCTTCTTAATCTATTGATTCAATCACAGTATCTGTCTACAAAAGGCCTTTACCCCCTAAATGCAATGTCCCCATCAACTTTCAAACATTATCTCTAATATATAAATTACATTCTACATTGGCAAAAAAAAAAAGAAAAAAAAAAAACCTTGATGTTTTTTTTAAATTCCGACCATCGATTAATGATTAAATATAAATTATTTCAAAGATTAGGTACTAATAAAGCTTAAAAATTTTCAATTTTTAGCATTTAGATTATAATTTTGTAATAGCACTCGATTCTCAAATCGCTAAAAACACATTGAATCAACAAATTAGAAATTCAAAAATTTATTTGTTTATAAGTGTTTTTATTTCCTTTTCTTTATATATATCTTAATATATGTGAAAATTAAAATTGGTTCTTAATTATGCCGCTTAAATTAATTAAAAAATTCATGAATTATCCAAAAGGAAAAGGTTGAGAACACTATATATATGTTCTGATTCCAAAAGAAAAAGAATATAATATAGGGAGGAAAAGAAATTATTGTTGAAAGTTGAAACATGGGATCTTCTAGATTCCAATTTAAAAAAGCTTTCTTCAAATTATGCTATGCTTTTTTCCACCACATTGTTCCTTCTTCTTCACCTCTTTCATCTTCTTTCCTTTTCAATTTAAAAAAGCTTCTTCAAATTATGCATCTTTTTTCACCAACATTGTTCCTTCTTTCTTCACCTCTTCTTCATCATTCTTTTCTTTCCCTCTTCTCAAAGAGAGTGATCTTTCATCATTAAGCATCGTTAAGGTCAAAGGAACTTCGTTGTGTCGCGCCATTTGCAAGTTACACATGTAAGCAGTTACAAATATAAACTTGAGGGACTCTCACCTTACAATATTGCAATTCTACTCAAAGAGAGTGATCTTTCATATTAAGCATCGTAAGGTCAAAGACTCGTTGTGTAGGTCATGCAATTACACATGTAAGAGTTACAAATATAAATGAGCTCTCACCTTCACAATATTGCAATTCTATGTTTCAAATTTGAGTGCAATTTTCTTCTCTTATTCAATCAAATTTTCATTAAAAAAAAAAAAAAAAGACCGAAAGTGCGGTCCACTTGTAGTCATTTTCTTTAATAATATACACCATTCAATCACATTCTCGAAAATGAACAAGATAATAATTAGTATTTTGCATTTCATATATTTTTAAAGGCGTTATTTGAAAATAACTTTTCATGTGACTTTAGTCAAAACAATACTTTTATTATTTATTGTGTTTGATAAGATAATGTTTATACTAGTATTTGGAGTTTGAGAAAGCATACTATGAAAAGATGCATTTTTCTTTTTTTAAGGTTTGATGAAATTTTAGTTGTTGGAATAGACTAACAACTACTAAAATAAATAATTTTGCCAAACAGGTTTAAAATATTCAAAATTTCTGATTTTAAATTTTTTCTTGTTTTAAATGGAAAAACTTAATATTTGAAATTTTTTTTTTTTAAATGGGCTAAATGACCACAAACTCAAAGTTTGTGTCTCAAAGTCCAAAAAGATAATATTTATTCAAAATTTAATAACAATTAAAATTCAGGGGTCAAATTGAATGTGTATTAGCAGTTTTAAAATTTTGATTTAAACCTCATCCATTTACATTAGTTTAGAAAAATTAATGTAAATATGTTTCGAGAATTGACGTAAATAAAGGAATGAATGTTTTTTAATTGGAAAAAAATGACAAAAACAATAATAAAGGATAAAAAATTTAAAAGTAACAATCCACTATTGACTGAGCTAGTAAATATTTTATAATTTGAAACTCGAACTAAAATGCTTCTTCAATAAATTTAAATTAATAAAATAGAATCCTTCACAAATTTATCGAATAATATTTTAAAAATCTTGATATCATTAGTAATATTTGTTCTTTACTTTTCAAAAATTTATACAATATAATTTAATTTTAAAATATTATATTATAAATGAAAAATAATTGTATAATTTTATTTTGGTAAAAGATTTAACTAAGATATATATATATATAATCCTGAAGAAAAAAATAAGTTCAAGAAGCTCTCTGCATTTAGCATTCCTATTTGTCTTTTTCCACAAAATTTTGAATTTTCTTTAAATTTTATTTTATTTTATTATGATTTGATTGAATGTTTTATATCTATATATCTAGACTTCTATAATCCTAAATCAAAAAATAAGTTCAACGTACTTTCTCCATTCAGTATTCATATTTTCCTTTTTAGTTTTTTTTTTTATCTTTTTACTGTGATTTTATTGAGTCTTAATATTTTCTAAAATCACTATATAGATTAAATTATGTACTGTAACAAATTATTATTTGAAGTTTGAATTCTACTTAAAATTTAGCGATTAGATCATTATCTCTTATCATCTATAAATTACATCATGAAAAACAGATTGCAACCCATCATCAACGAATGTATTAGGTAGAGAATGTATTTCTTATTTGATTCATTTTTTTTTTTTGAAAAAAAATAATTATCCCAACAGAGAATGTATTATCTATAGTAGGGATGGTTTTTTTAAGTATTGTAGTAAGGATAGTTATTCGATTCATTTTGTTTAGTTTGATAGAGATTGATTCATATCTATATTTTATAATTTTAGCACATATTTATCTTGAGCACATAAATTCGTAAAATATCATTTGCTACCTTTGATCTTACAAGATGCATATGAGAAAAGGTTTAATCTTTGTCGTGCTAAAATAATCTTTTTCATGTCTTGGACTCCCTCTAACATCTAGTTCGGTCTAACCAAAAGCTAGCTTTTGCACAAAAAACGACCTATCAGGGGATTTGTGGGCATAGGGTTATCCATCAACTACATAATAGCCCCGAATTAATATTTGCAGTTTCCTATGAAAATGCATCTTTCTCAAGGTAGATATTCACTATAATTATAATTGTAAATCATATTAAAGATTTTATGAACTTTATTAATTAATGTGTATTTTGTAGTTGATGTAATTCCACTTTCTTCTTTATTAATTAATCGTATTAGATATTTTAATTGTATCAGTATTGTTAATCAACATGCTTTCTGTATGTCTGAGCTTTCGACACTGTGAGTTTAAGTAAAATAATTTGGTCAAAACATCAATACTCATCAACAACAGTACAACAATACATCAAAAAAGCTAATCAACCTTTATTTGGATTATATTCACTACTAGATGAAAGCTCGCATTTTACGTGGTTACTTTGCCAATTTATAATTTATAAACAATATGTATTTCTAATATATCAATCATATTTAGTATATATTATAAGATTCATTTTTCCACGGATTGATTTACTAAATTTTCGTGTATATAAAAATTATAATGCCATTAGTTTATCTAAAATAATTATAAATTTCAATTAGTCTAGCAAAGTTTTAGTTAGAATTTATAATTCAAAAACTATTTTTTATCTTTGATAATTCTATATAAAATATAAAGTTCTAGAATTTAAATAATTCAATGTGGATAATATACAATAAAATAATAGATAGATAAGGAAAAAAAATTTAATAATTTAACGTGGATACTTTTATGTTAAACTAAAAATATTAAAAGCATAAACAAAGAATACAGATTCCCGAAAGATAAAGTTACTGACAAATATAAATAACATATAAACAAAATTAACTATGCACTAAATCAAGGAGGATAAAAAATCAATTAAACTAAATCTAAACTTACATTTAATTACTATTATTCATATGTCTATCCCTTTGGTGCGTAACCTTGCCATATTTTGAAGCTTTTTTTTCCTCAAATTGCAATTGGAATAGTTGAAAATTTTGAGATTTCTTATTGAGGCTGTCACAATAAAAGCTATACATGAAGAGTAATCACCATTTTGTATCTCAATAATTGAATCCTAACAAAAATTTTGTAAAAACCAATCAATAAACAGAGAGCGTTAGAGTAATTGTGATAGATGAGGAGAAGAAGAAACAAAAAATAAAATAAAAAGAATGAAAAATTGATTTAAGAGGATGAATATTTTTGTAGTCCAAATAAAATTAAAAAACGAACAATAAAAGTATCGAAAAAAATATATAAAAGAGTAATAAAAACTTATACTTGATCAGATTTAAGCTTCGTGTTTTTTTCGACATTCTTCATTTAACAATGATATCGATGAAAAATCAAATAAAACAATAAATGAACCAATAAAAATAGGAAGAGAGAATTATAAAAAAAAATGGAAGAGAAGGAAAAGAATTATATATTAAACAGTTAAATCTTTATAGTCCAAATAAAATTAGAAAAAAGGAAAAATATATGAAAGAGCTAATGTTACCTTTGACAACGAAAAAATTGTTCTATAGTTCATAATCTGAAAAACAAAATTAGAAAAATTTAATATGATTATAAATAAATATAAATATATCGAACATAAAAAGATAAACAAAGAAAGTAAAAATAAAAAACAGTTGTTGAATCAAATTGATTGGTTTGAGGTTTGAAAGGTAGAGAACAGTAGAGTTATATAAATAGTTAGATATAGCTTACAAATTTCTAAAAAATATAAAATATTTTTAGATTTTTAGATGAGATTTTTTAGAAGATATGGATTGAATTAGTTAAAGAGATTGTTAAAGACATTTAGAATTTGATTTTTTTTTCAAATAAATTATTAGTGATAATAATGTAAATTATTGTCACGACCCATTTCCATGGACCGGACCGGCACTAGGACCTGGGTGGGCTTAAGGCCCCCAAAGCCCGTAGTAAGCCTATATTATGCAACCGCCTATATTAATGCAACCTTCTTCATTTCCACAATCATAACTGTGGATACAGCCCAATAATTTATTTCAATTATGTATCACTAATACAAATTTTTGTTCCATTTACAACCCACTAGAATACAATTGCAACCCAACTGGAATACAATTGCGGAACTCTACCTTTACATTTACTTCATTATTTCATTCACTAACAGCCCTTGATAATTAATGTTTCAATTCCATAAGACTCTTCTTTCTTCTATTACCTGAAAAAAATAGGTAGGCAGAGGTGAGCGCCAAACTCAATGAGTAGGATTAGATAACCCTCTCAACCCACACAATCACACAGATGCTAAAAATATTCTTACCTGGTCACCGATTAATTTTATGAACATGCAGTTGGTCACACAAATGGCAATACAATAGAAATCACAATTATTATCACATTCATATAATCATATTACGTGGAAATTAGTCAGTGGAGTCACCTAAACCCGATGAGCCGTCCTCCCACATGGCCCTTCCACTCACATGTGCACTAGGGAGCCAATCCCCTATTCTGGCTAACTGGTATAAGCCTCACACTGCCGCTCCTCTGATTATTTTTCCAGTCTCTCTCTCTCTCTCTCTCTCTCTCTCTTTTTAAATGCCAACAGGAGACAACCCGGTGGAATCTAGATCATCAAGTGCTCACAACAGGAGGCCACCCTGCGGGCTACAATCAAATCTAGATTATCAAGTGCGCAACAACAAGAAGCCATCCTGTGAATACCCATATAATCTATATCATCAGGTGCACAGGGGGGCGCCGATCTCCCATTTTCCGGGCCGATGGTCAAGTATCATATCATAACCGGATCCATATAACAGACCGTCCTCACAAACCCATGGTGGTCCACTTCATCCCATTTCCACACAAACAAAGCATAGCATTTTCACAACACAATTAATCAAACATTGCAATCAAATGCAGCAGATAGTACATCATAATAATGGCAAATTCAACAAAATAATGCTGCCAACATTTAGCCGTGAATGCATGAATGCAAGCGGATGATACTTAGTTATCTAAAATCACACTCACAAGTTTCTTTATCGTCCTCTTAAGGGGACTGTTTTCTAGCAACATGGCTTACCAGCCGTTTTTCCTCGCATTTTCGGAATTTTATAAGAACCTTAAATAAACAATAAAATTCTAAAATAAGAATTTTAAAATTCGAAAGATTATATTAAAAATATCGTTCATTAGTTTTTGTACTCCTTTATTAGTTTTGGTTATTAGTTATTTAATTCACTTAATTAAATTATACATATATTTCTAGATATATATATTGGGTTTCCTTATTTATCTATTCTAATGTATCACTTTTAAATAAAACGTTTAGGTATTTGTTAAGTAATATTTTATAATAATACGAATAAATTCATAATAATAATACGATTGATAATATAATATTAATAACAATAATCAGTTTAATCGTACTTCCTATTGAAAAATTCGACAACATTTCCTCTATAATCAGTACTACCCAAATTTTATATTTTTCCGCATGTCAACACACAGCCCATCCATCGGGCAATTCACATCAAACAATCCCGTCCATCATAACCATCATTTAGTAGTCACCCGTCATACATACATAGGCACTTGTTAATCCTATCTCTAATTCATTTTAAATTTCCATAATATCATATAATTACTTATACCGTAAATTATAATTTTCTTCTAGTTATACTTCTTAAAATTCCTGCAATTAACATATATAATTATTAGTTAAAATTCATATTTCAATATCAATACTGTAGTTACTTTTAATAATATTCAATTTAATTCACTTAATTACTCAATTAATTCGTTAATTAATTAACACGAAATTTATTCAACAATTGCAATTTAACTGCATAAATCTCCAATTTTAATAATTCAATTAATCTTATATCCAATTAATTAATTAATTCACGTTGTCAATTTTATACCGAAAATGGACAACTAAGCCTTACAATGTCCCGATGGAAAATCGGATTTGATTTCCGCGACCCGCGCGAAGAGGAGATCATTCTGCCTCTCGGAGTCCTCGCTCGAGTCTCGCCGGCCGGTCACCGGAATGCCGCCGTATACGGTGGCCGGAAAGTCGCAGATGCCCAGAACCAAGTGTCGTTCACGCCATCTGACTCGATTTTGCATAAGGAACCCAAATCTCAAATCAATTTCACCATTCAACACCCAATTGTCAAAAATCCTAAATCAATGCAAATTGAAAACTAGATCTAAATTTCTTCTCAAATCTCCATCCGATGATCAAATCATTAATAAAACTGTTGAAGATTCATTACCTATCGAGCTAAGCCATAGAAGATCACCGATATCGTCGAGCCTCACCGGAGAATCGCATTGGTACAGAGGAGGCAGTCGTGTCGCCGGGGAAGAGCTCGCGTCGTCGCTGCTGAGGGCCTGATCGGCATGACTGATGATGGCAACGTGACCGGTGGCAAGAGAGGGATCGATCGCCACCCACCATCGTCAGTCTGGTGGCCGGAGACAGAAGGAGAGGGAGGAGGGAGGGATCGCGCGCCTGGAGAAGAAGGAAAGGAAGGAAAAGAAAAAGAAAGAAAAGAAAGAAAAAAAAAGGCCAACGCTTCTAGAAACTATTTACAGAAGAATTAGAGAGCGACAATCGGCCTAATAGTAGCCGGAGTTGCTCAGAGGGAAGGACGGCGATCGCACCCTTTTGCGATTCGACTATCACTCGTTCGAATAGTTTCTGTGCTGTGAAGACGAAGTCAGAGAGAGAGAGAGATAGAGAGAGAGAGACAGAGACAGAGACAGAGAGAGAGAGCAGTGAAGGAGCAGCGGCGGCGGTAGGAGGCAGTGGCGTTGGCTGGTGAACGGAACAGAAAGGGGAGGGGAGGCTGTGGTCGGTGCTAATGGGAAGGAGAGGAAAATATCTTTTTGCCCAAAACAATAAATTTTTGTTTAGATTTTTAGGTTTTGGTTTGATTTGGTTCGATTTTGGTTCGATCCAAATCATGGTTTTTGTGTGGTTCTCAATTCTTTCATGGGTTTCTCCAATGGTTTAATCTAATTCATGGGTTTGGTCTAGCAAATAATGTATTTATTATTAGAATTTATTTAAATAATTCACAAAACTATTTTTAATTGCAAAAATATCCTATAATATATTTGGTTAAAATTAATATTTAGACTTTTAAATGAAAAACTTTTGAAATGATTTTTCGGATCATTTCAATCTCCTCCTTATAAAAATTCATCCTTGAATTTACCAAAAAAAAAAAAAAAAAGGATAAGGCAGGGAATGTACCATAAGCAAAGAGCATATAAGGATATTAATAGGAAGATCATCATTTTGATTAACCTCCAAGAATAAATGGAGGAGAGGTTTCATGGTAACTTAAATCCTGAAACTAGCAAACAAAATTCCATCATATTCAAAATGAATTTCGTTCAACTGTCTATTACATCTATTGTCACTTGATTAAAGCTCACAAGAAACTTAAGCTCTTTACCTTGACTCTTCAATTGCCATCACTGGTCAGCTACTGAAATCCTTAGAAAATCTTTCTTTGATAAATCCTTCAACTAAAACTGGGTTTAGCAATTAAAAGCATAACTTAATTTTTTTCTTTTTTTCTTTTTATTTTTTATTTTTTATTTTTATTTTTAACCACCAATATTCCAAACTGACATTTATTATATATCCTAAATATCTCCATCTTTTACTTATTACTCACCAATTCATAAATTTTTAGTAAAATCGCTTACCCATTCTATAACAATTTCTCTTTGACTACTTTAATCTATTAGACTTTCCACTTAATCCATATCTTCTATCCACACTTTCTATTTAATCGTCGTCCTTACATCTAACACTTATTCCTTAAATTACCTTAACATGTATCATAAAAAGTTGACTTTCATAATAACCGCTCATTTCACTTAGGTTGTTTATTAATTCATCTTAATGATAGTAAAGCATACTTATTCAGTATTCCTTCCACTTAGTTTCTTTATACTACGAATCATGATTTTTCACGATTTATCCGATCACTATCGTTTCACCCTAATATTTATTATCAATAACAGTTCTCAAGTCCCGACATAACGCTGTCTTACAATTCCGACATTACACCATTTAAGTAGACATGACTAACCCAATTTCTTTCACCCAACTCTGCGTCAGTTTATACTAAGGGTGTTTAATGTTTACACATTTTCTCAACTTAAACTTTTATAACTTTACCGGTTTGTATCTGTTTATACCAAGTGTTTAGAATCCAACAACCAAGATTTCTAGTTGTATATACCAATTCAGTCCGTAATACCATCCAACAAAAAAAATTACATAGCTTGAGGAGGCAATATTTGCTCAAACTGCCCATTAACTTGCTAAGTTCTCGATATCCAACCATGCCCATACTCTACTAATTTATTCCATAATTACATTCTATCTATACTTATAACGGATTATACCTTGCATGCTTAAACACTACTTAAATACTATTAGCATCAAGAATTTCACAGTTCCTAAGATGGTATTGGTGCCACTACACTAACTTAGTTTACATTCACATCATATTGATTACCAAACTAAAATCATTTTATTTGTCATAATTTATTCATCCCCCTTTATTTATTTTATTCATTAATATTTTTATTCATTATTTTTTTTAGCCACTATTTAATCCATTCAGGGATCATTAGTAAAATGCTTAAGCATTGACCTTAATTTTATCTTATCATCCAGATGCCCCATCAAGTTATTCCACCCTTCCAACTTATTTTCATTTCCTAATTTAATTTAATATCAAAATTCTCATAGGGGACCAAAATAAGAGTAATAATAATTCAACTAGGCCTATTTGGCCACTTCAAAATTCTCAACAACATCACATTTTTCTTTATCAAATTCATGTGATTACACATTACGACATCATTAAAACTCATTCCAAGCAAAGATCATATCTTAATCCAGTAGCCCTTCAAATCACAACTATATTAAAACCCCAAATCAAATTTGCATAACATCATTCTCAGTTAAACATATGTAACCCAACAATCGAAGTTAATCATATTCATATAATTCAAAGCAAAACAATCATCACCATAACCACATAGGTTCAATTTTCCTTGGAAATTTCCTCATGACATTTTCCTTTCATCGATTATACATAACCATAACACCAATTAGTCATACCAGATACAAGGAATCCATTAATTCCGATTAATCAATTCAAGTCACAATCAAGTCTTCTATTATTAATGTACATATTAACTCCAAAGGATTCCTTCAAATTTAAATAATAGGATTCCTTCAAATTTAAATAATTCTCTTATGATCAAGTAGACTATCCGAAAAATATCCAAAGGTTTAGATTTAATAGCAATTTCCTTTAGTTCTGATTTGTCCACAGTCTATAAGGTATAGTACCACTAGCTTCTGTCCTTAGTGCATTTGTTTCCAAGTATCACCGATGTTATACTTCCTAATTCAGTAAATTCTTCCTAATTCAGTAAATTCATATATATTAGTAGTCTACAACACCAAGTGTCTCATAATGTTAAGTTCAATCGACATAACGCATACATTATTATTATACCTCATAAATTATTAGTATTATTATTACTGTTATTACCATTATTACTGTTATCATTATAATTCTTATTTTATGTCATATATACTTATTATTATTTTCGTTTATTCTATATATATTGATATATATTTATCATTATTTTATTTATTTATATATTTATTATTATATTTACTTATAATTTTTATTATTATATATACATATATATATTTTTTTTTAATATATATTTAATATAATTAATGCCTAATAGCGTTTCAATTCCAAAACCATTAATTTCCTTTATTATCTTTTACTTTTATTTTATTATATGAGGTCCTTAAACTTAGCCTGGCTTATTAAACATCCTACATGTATTAGGAGTTTAATTCTACCCTATCTAATACACTTACTACATATTAAACTCTCACTGTATTAGTTCCTGGGTCATAATAATTATCCTTTAATTGTATACACTTCCTTTATAACTCTGTTGACGATTCAATTTAATTACCCAACTTATCATTTTCTACCACACACTCTTTTATACCCCTGCATGTCCTTACACCTCATATAAATTCATAAATCTTCTACTACTTGCAATTACTTTTATTAACTATTGGCAAATTGTTTCTATTTTTGCAATGATTACTCATAAACTCTTGATCGTTTTCGCTTAGAATTTATTCCCATACAAGCTTAGTGAGATCAACATAAACCACAATTTTTCTATATTCATGAAATCTCAAACTTTTGAAATTCTTGTCTTAAATCCCCTGATACATCATTATTCCTATTTCTATCAATCTTACTAATAATAATTGTTAAGTTATCAAACCTCTAAATACTAAATATCCTATTTACCTTTCTTATAACCACCATAATTTATATTATTCCCTGTATTTATACACTTGAAAAAAGAACTAGCCTTCATGAATAACACAATACAACTTCACTCCAACCAAGCAGGCAATTAACTCTTCTCAATAACTAAAAAATCCCTTAATATAAATAATTCACCAAATTATTTCTTACGAAAAATACTCAATCATTAATTTAATTGCAAAATTCCAGAGAATCATTTTATTTTTTTAAACCCTAATAAATATCATTTTGGTAATCACAGGACCAATTAATATATATATTCACGATTCAGGAAGATTACTCAATAAGTCATAAATAAAATTGCAACCAACCAACAATCAACGTAAACTTTATCAAAATCAAATACTCTAATTAATTACAATCCTAATGTCTTAAATCCGAATCATCCTCTAGTTCTCTGTATTAAATTAAACACTAAACAACGCATTCTCAACATATAGTTTTCTGCATGGCCATAATACATATACTCACATTCGTGTATTTTTATGCATGTTAGTCCACATCCCACATCATTAAAATACACTAACAATAACCTTTTATCGTTTAGCTTTCATACCATTTAACCATATATCACTTATTCTTATTACATATATTAAATTATATATAAATGTTATGTATTTCATAGAAAAAAATTAAATTTTTAGCTAAGGACACAGTTTCCATTAGACAAGAGTACACTGGTTTGATCAGGCCAAACTGCACTTCCTTCCTAAATTTCTTCGCTGGGTTTTCAAAGCTTTGAACTAACTGTTTAATATTGAAATTATCTTCCATTTATTTATGTAATTTTATTATTATTATTAATTATTTTTATTTAGATTTTGGTAACCGCCTTAGTGCAGAGTGCGTCCACCTGGGCACCAAGACCCGTTTTCTATTTAATGTCTCCTCCTTTGTTGGTTACGGCCCGATCCCAACGTAGGAGTTTTATATTCAATTTCCTATGTTCCGCAATTGGATTCCTAAGGCCAACTTAATTGCTCTTGATAACCAACTTTGGTCACGTGTAGAACCCATTTCCATGGACCCCGGACCTCCGGCACTAAGACCTGGGTGGGCTTTAAGGCCCCAAAAGCCGTAGTAAAGCCTATATTATGCAACCCTCAGTTTTCCACATCATAACTGTGGATACAGGCCCAATAAATTTATTTTCAATTATGGTATCACTATCAGTTCAATTTACCCAACCCATCTAGAATACAACTTGCGGAAACTCTAACCTGTACATTTATATTATCATCATTTGGTTTTTTTTTTTTTTCGTTTTACAGTCTTCTATAACTTATGTCCACTCCATAGGAATTTTTTCTTTTCTTTCTTAATTTACTCCCCGGAGAAAAAAAAAAATAGGTAGGCAGGGGTGAGCCCGCCACCCAACTCAATGAGTAGGTTAGATAACCCTCTCACACAGGCCACCCACACATCATACAGTGCTAAATATTTTTATTTTGTTCAATCGTTTTTAATGATCATGCATGTCCCAAATGGCAATCACAGCCCACTTTTTATCACTTCATAATAATCACACTCACAGACCGTGGAAATTTAGTCCTACCGTTGGCACCCACCCCTAACCCCCCAACGAGCCGTCCTCACACATGCGGCTTCGCCCTTCACATGACATGTGCACCAGGGAAGCCGATCCCACCATATAGAATTACATAACGCCACCACCAACTGGTTAATCCCCCTCCAGTGACCAGTCCTCATTTGGCTTGCTTTTCTTCTTCTTTCTCCTCTTTTTTGCTTTTTTTCTTTTTTTTTTTTTTTTTTTTTTTTTTTTTTTCCATTCTCCCTCTTTTCTTTTCCATACCAAAGGAGGCAACATCCGGTGGTCTCCATCCAATCTAGATCATCAAGTGCTTCCACTAACAGGAGGCCACCCTGCGGGCCTACAAATTCAAGATCTAGATTATCAGGTGCCGCAACAACAAGAAGCCATCCTGTATTGGTTTTTTCCGCATAAATCCCACATCATCAGTGCAAAACCGGGGGGCGCGCGGATCTCGTCGTCCCCGCCCGTCCCCCACCCATTTCCCCCCCTCCCCTCCCGCCCCCCCCTCCCCCGGCCGACGTCAAATATCATAATCATATTCAGGTCCATATACCAGACCGTTTCCTCACAAAACATGGTGGTTCCTACCACTTCCATTCTTCCCAATTCCAACATCCACACCCCACAGTCACACAACCAGCAAAGTTATTCATAGCCACAAGTTTATCAAAACCAACTTTCCAATAATCAACAGAGATAGGTAAAACATCATAATATGGCAAAAATATAACAAAAATATGCATGCGCCCACCCCATTTAGCCGGATGCAATTTGAATGCAAGCGGGATGATCTATTATCTAACACTACTCCAACAGTTCTTTATCGTCCTCTAAGGGGAAATTTTTTCTAGAATCATGCTTCCAGCCGTTTTTCCTCGCAATTCGGAATTTTAGATAGACCTTTAAAATAAAACAATAAAATCTAAAAATAGAATTTTTAATTCGAAAGATTATAATTAATATTCGTTCATTAGTTTTGGTTATCAGTTCTTTAATTCACTTATTATTATTAATACATATATTTGTTAGATATATATTGGGTTTCCTATATATTTTATCTATTCTAAATGTATCACTTTTTAAAATAAAACGTTTTTAGGTATTTTGTTTAAGTAATAATTTATAATAATACGAATAATATTAATAATAATAATAATACGATTGATAAATAATATTAATAACAAATCATTTTAATCGTACTTTCCAAATTGAAAAATCGATCGACAATAAGCATTCTCTATATCAGTACTACCCACGTAAAAACTACCCTATATGAACTATACTAGCTACACTACCAACTACCCCCCCTTTCTTCCCACACTGACCCTTACCTCCCCAACCAGAACTTACCCATTACTACCCCTCCACACCCACCCCCAAATTTTATATTTTTTTCCGGGCATGTCAACACATACAAAAGCCCATCCATCGGGCAATTCTACAATCAAAACCATCCCCCCGTCACCATAACATATTTATTAGTCACACTCCGTCAATACATGCATAGGGCACTTGTTAATCCCTATCTCATAATTCATTTTAAAATTTCCATAATAATTCATAATTACTTATAATAAAAAAGAAAAACGCGTAAATTATATTTCCTTCTAGTTATAATACTTCTTAAAAATTCTCCCGGCAATTACATAATATAATTATTAGTTTTTACAAATTCATATATCATATCAATAATCTGAATTTTCTAATCAACTCATAGCCCACAGTCTAGCAATTCATTAATAAACACAAGGAATATCATTTTAATATACCGTTTCCTAATCTCAATCATCATTAAACGCATTAAAATGAACAATATGGCTGCTGCCATTACAAAAACAAACTTCCAAGTCGAACTTTCATTAACAAAACATAATCAATTACAAACAATCATATCACCTACGTATTATAAGAGGCACACACAATCATTTTAAGTAACTAAAATTATTTGAAAATTCTTATACTTTATAAGGGTAAAGTAATATTTTGTGCCCCGACTAAAAATACTAGAATGGCCCTTAATTAGAATATAACGACACAACATTTAATGTAGTGGTTATAAACTTTTTCTAGATAATGAAATAATTTTTTTCGAGATTAATACAAGAAGGTATAACAAACCTTATTTAACTTACAGTTTTTTTTTTTAGATTTTTTAACTAACT
>NW_023591078.1:491692-510851 GCF_014843425.1 Jatropha curcas | reverse complement strand
AAGAGAGATGGTAAGAAGCAGCAAGTGGCGTGTCTTTAGGAGATATGGGAGCCGATGGCAGGCTTGGGGGTTATCATGCGCGCACGGGCAATTTTGCCACAAAAACCAGGCGCAGTGCACCAAGACCTGGCGGTGATGGAGCAACAGCCTTCTCCCACACACAGGGGATTCAATATCTCTGTGCTCTGAGACATCTCGATTATTAGTAAGTGAACTAGTCCCTTTTAATTATGAAACTGATCGTTTAATGAAAGACACCTATATATATTAATATATCATGCTAAATTCATTAAGGCTGGAAATTAGGATCGTGAGCCCACACATGATTGAGGTGTTTACATCCACTCAACGAATGGATCACGATTGAATACGTTTTGTCGACAACATGGCCGGTGAGGCGTCAATGTAAGTACAATGAATAAATATTTACATTTACCCTCTAACTCGTTGCGAATATGTCAAAGTTCAATATAAATAAAGCTTGCAATTGCATTGATTAAATTAAATTTTTTTATTTTCACGGAGAACTTATAACGACAGCTCGGGGAGGTGTATTGTTACTTCTCAACCGATGATCTGAAGCTTGAGTCAAGAATTGGACCGTAGGTAGCACTTTAATCTCGAGGCTGTAGGGGGCGAGAAGAAGAGGAAGGTATACGCATCGGTCTCAGGCATCACAAGTTTTAAACTGCACTACGCTTCTATCAAGCCAGCGCAGGCCACACGCCCGAGCACACTGACGAGCCATATACTGATATAATCCGGGCTCAAGCTTGCTGATCAGCAGAGAACAGAATTGCAGAGGCTTGAGCGCAATGTGATGCGGCTGTCCGGTGGAGCCCGATGTTGACTTCTTCCTTCTGTATCCTGCGCCTGCTATAGATCCGAAAATGTTTCGACGTCTCAGCAGCAAGCCACTCCGCTCCTGATTCCCAATGCTGCAGACGATACCTGGGTCACCCTCTGGCGCTACATTCACATCCAGCAGGGTACCCCTCCTGCGATCCGACATCGGGGAGATCAGACAATGGGAACCTGCAGTGAGCCATCAGCGAGATTTTGATTTTGGACCTTTTTTAGTTTTTCATTTGTATTTTGATAAATTTTGTTTCAGTACAATAAAAAATTACATTTTTAATATTTTTTCTCTTTGAATTGCGTGTTTGAATTGCGTGTGTGATATATATGTATATATGTCAATTTTCACAGGTGCGGAAAAATTATGGTTTCATAATAATATTTAATTTTTTTAATTTTTTTTCACTTTTGCGACCGATTTGCGACCGATTTGATACCAAAAAATAAAATTTTAAACTTACATTTTGCGACCGCGTTAAAAAATTGTCACCAATTTTTCTGCGACCAAATTTGGGACAGAGTTTCCAATTGAACCACGACCAAAAATTGCGACCGACTATTCAAATTAGCGACTGATTATATTGGTCGCTAATTTGCGACCGAAGAATTCATTGGTCGCAAAAAACCTTTGCGACCAGGTATTTTGCGACCGATATACATCGGTCGCAGATCGGTCGCTAATGGAAATTAGCGACCGATATGTCGGTCGCAAAATGACATTTTTTTTGTAGTGTCGATAGGTATTCTACTCCTTGACAAGTTAAATAAAGAAGTAAGTTTTGCAACTCAATGAATAATAATAAATAATGCATATTGCAGACATTCACGCATAATGCATCCTAAAATACTGAAGTGAACACACAACTAGTCAAGCATATGGCACAGCATATGGCACAACATCAACACTCACAGGTAATTTCACCTTCAAATAATAAAACAAGTGGAAATTAGTCAGCAGCGCCACAGAAAACCCTAACGATCCATCCTCTCACATGGCCCGCCCTCACAAATGTGTGCACCAGGGAGCCGATCGCCCATATATGGCCAACCGGTCTAATCCTCACTTGACCAGCCCTCTTTTTTTTTATATATGCTCTTTTCTTTTCCATGCCAACAGGCGGCCAACTGTGGTTTTTCCAATCAATATCATCAGATGCACACTGGGGCGTCGATCTCCCCATACATGGCCGACAGTATCGAAGACCATCCTCACAAATCCATGGTGGCTCACTTTATCCTAATTCCACACAAACCAAACACAACAAGTTCGCAGCACAAATAATCAAACATAAAAGTATGATTATATATTAATATTAACATAATAATTATGATATAAATGCATATAATAATATATTAATAATAACATGATAATATAAAAATGAATATTAAGTTATCATTTATATACATTTATTTATATACATTTTTATAAAGTAAATGATATGCGTATGCAATGATGGTATGCACTATTTATTATTGCTCACAATGATAGAGAAAAGAAGGTGCTCTATCTCAAATTTTGACTTGAAAGAGCAGTAGATGGGTCCAGACAATCTAAAGAATTTAAAATATAAGGAAAGAATTACATCAGACAAAGGACTAATTTAAATAAGAAATTAAGGAATTAATCTAATAAACTATCTATGTGTCTAACTGCTAAAACTACACTAGTTTCTATCGAAATTTCAATAGCACTCCCCTAAAAATTGGACTATCCACATGTTTAAATATCAATAATTTTATCAAACATTTATTCAATCCATACAGCCCATCTGTCGGGCAACTAATAAAGCCAAATTTCCATCCTTCTTTAATAGTTACATCAATTCTTATAGATATACATATACCTACATAAGCATGAATGTATGAACAGCTCCCACCATTAATTCTTATTCAATATTCTTAATTCTCTATCAAGACAACAATATACATTCAATCTAATCTACCTTAAATCCACCCTTTAATTTCATTAATATTATTATCAAAATTCCTCAATTTAAATTTGTTTGGTGCTAATTTAAATTGGCTTTAATTAATTAAAGTCTTCTAATCGAATCAAAACTTTTTAATATATTAGGTAATATCATAATTCAATTAAATTGACTAGCCACAAAATGCTAGAAATTAATTAATTTCTAGGAAGTAACAAAAATTAATTCCAATACCTAAGTACCACACTACCAGAATTTTGCTTGACCGGAGGCAATGGTGGTGCTCGCCGGAACGAAGAGAGAGAAAGCTCAGAGCCACTGCAGTCGCTGAAGTTGATTGAAATAGGAGCCGTTGCTCACCTGAGCCGCTTTGCTCACTAGAGTCGTGAGCAGGAGAGAGCGACATCGAGCGGTGGCGGCTGGAGATGACGTGGTTGGCCGGCTATGGGCTGGTGTCACCGGAAAGTCGATGAGGAATCCCGACTCTTCCTATGACTGCTGCTCTCGCCAGAAGCGAACGGAGAGAGAAGAGGAACGATCGTAGATGCGCGGTAAGGAGGCGACGGCAGCAGGGAGATGGTGGCAGAGGGCGGGTCGACGGTGATCAAAAAAACAAAAGGGGAGGGAGAGAGGAGTGAAGTCGGTGTTGGAAATATGGGGGATTTCTAAAATGCGTTTGGGTGGGTTTTTGGGACTGATTTAGTTTGATCCAAGTTTGGTTTGGTCCAAATCATGATTTTTGTGTGGTTTTCGATATCTAATCGGTTTTATTCGGGTTTTCAATTAATTGTGGGGTTGATTCAAATATATAAATTATATATTTGCGTTTAGCTGGTCAAATAAATTCGTAGGGTGTTAATTTATTAAAATTTTAAATGAAAAATTTTGAAGATAAAATTTCGGGTTGTTTCAAGTTATTATGGATCATTTATTAAAAATTCTTGAATGCTATATTTGAGGCGATTCATTTATTAGAAAATATTATGGGTAATGAATTATTGATTTTGTAATTGATGTTGAGTATTATGCTGGAGAAATTGATTTGGAAATCATAATTGGTTTGTGGTGGATTTATAGAAGTGTTAAAATGATTTTCTTGATATTGGGATATTTATAATATAGAAAAAACTCTTGCAGTCATTTCGTAGTATTTTCTGAGAAATTTTCTGAGTCATATTTTGGAGACTCATAAATTTATGAGTATTTTCTGAGAAATTTTCTGAGTCATATTTTGGAGACTCATAAATTTATGGATGTTAAGATATAATGTGGTAGGGAGGCTTTAGTCTAAGATGTATGTTGTGGCTCTGTGCCTCCGGCACAAAATTGTTACACTTATTATCCAGTCTTACAGGACTAGATAATGGGTGTTACATCACCTCTTTGGAAAATATTGTTTGCATCAACTTTTTTCAAAATATTATAATTAATTTCTTAAGCATGTGTTATGTTGGATTCTTGATGATGGTCTAAAGATAAAATTTTAGATTGACATTTGGATTGATGATATATCTCTTAAATTTGTTTTTCCTAGATTATTTAGGTTGGCCTTAAATGAAAAAGTTTGTATGAGAAATTATGGTTTTTTCTCCGGTGGTATTCAGCTTTAGGGGCTGGTGTCACCGAGAGAACTTAGAAGTTTTGAAGATGAGCAGTGACAAAAACTCAAAATACTACTTGAAACCATATTATTTGGAAATTTGAGTGGAGAGAGAAACTATCGGTGAATAATTTTTATTCTTTTTTAATTTTAATGTCGTTGTTCAACCTACTGTGGATTTCAATCTAAAGGCTTAGTAATTTTTGTTTTAAAAAAACTATCAAAAAAAAAAATTGTTTGAAAAACATTATCTTCATAAAATTCCTTATAGAGTTAATTTGTTTAATCAAAAATTGATATCAAATTTGAAGGCCTGCAAATGTCCTTTATGTGAGAAAACTATTCAATCTGTGGATCATTGCTTCCAAGGGTGTCTTTCAGTGAAATGTTTAATGCTTAATTTTTAAATGGTGGAACACTTCTACAACTTTACCAAAATCTTTTAAGGATCTAAGTTGGCAATACCATAATCTAATAAACTCTAATGGAATTTGTGTAGCTTGGATGTTAATCTTTTTTTGTTGCTTTTGGACTTTGTGGGTTAGACAAAATTAAACTCTTTTCTCTTGTAATACCTTTTGGACTTTGTGGGTTAGACAAAATTAAACTCTTTTCTCTTGTAATACCCAAATTTGTGAGGATGTAGTGGATAGTATTAAATTTAGAAGCTTTAAGCATTTGAAATCCAAATTTCCTTCTCTTTTTTATGACTTTAAGGATTGATATTGTTAATCTTTATTGATTTTTTGTAGCATATGACATCTTAAGAATATTAAATCAACGATGAAATGTAACTTCTCTTGAGTCCAGCGAATGGTACTTGTTTTAAATTCAATATAGATCGTGTAGCAAAAGGTAAACCAGGCCCTATGAACTTTTGAGGTATTGAAAGAAACTCAAGTGGAGAGATAAAATATGTCTTTATTTTTTTCAACAAACTGAGATTATTGCCTCTATTAGACTAAAGTGATTGCTATTATTAGGGTTGTGGTTTCATTTTCTCAGTCTCGGTTGAAAAGCTTTCCCTTAATTGTTGAATATGATTCTAAAAATATTGTTTTCTAGGTTACAAATAAGGACAAAAAGCCCTTAAAGTGGTGGCATTTATTTAATAGATTTGGTACTCTTTGTGGCTCTATTTGTTCTGTCAAATTCATCCATGTTTTAGGAAGCAAAATTGATTTGGGGATGTCAGGCTATAAAGGGGGGTCGATGCAGATCAAGATTTTCTTAGTTGGTTATAATTAGATTAGCATAATGTGGGCAAGTTGCTCAGGATAGTATGATAGTATATAATTAATAAAACAATTTTAACTAAAAATTCATACTTACAATTGGAGCAATTTGTTTTCTTTTTTTTTTTTTAGAATATATTTAAATTGAAAATTAATAAGGGCCTTAATGACAAAAAAAAAAAAAAAAAACCTGAACTTTGACCTTTTAACAAATTTTGCCTATCCTTTTAATTGCTACAATCGATATCATGAAATAATTTTTTTATTAACAATTACGGCCTCCGTCCATCAATTGTTATTACTGTGCTTATGTGACCGTTAGTGGGACCCATATCACGATATGTCATTTGTTGACTTTAAAATCCACTACCTCAAAAGTTAAAGCCTATTGAATAGAACGACGTCATTTCTTTCTTTGCCCAACTAGATAGCCTAATAATGTTTTATATTTCTTTGCCTAATGCATCCTTTCTCTCTTTTGTTTTTGAATTCCTCAATCTTTGAAATATGCAGATGGTTAGTTTATAAAGGTGTGAATATTCACCCTTGATTTTGTAAGAAGGATTGAGAAAAAAACTTTATTAATAAAAAACTTAGGCATATCTTCTAATCTTCTCCTTTTGAGTTTGTTCCTCGATTTGCTGAGATATATTTAAACCACTCATAATGTTGGAATTAACAAACTAGCAGTATAATTGAATAACAAGAAATTACAGCAAAATGTATGCTTTCAAGCAAGAAAAAAACATTAATAATCATATTATTGAAAACATTCAAAAAAACCCATTTGGGCTAAATGTATACCATGCATATTTTACAACAAATTATGCATAAAAAAAAAAATACCCAATATCCTATTGTCTAGTGGCTGATAACGATAAATCAATTTTTTAATCATATAAAAACACGAAAAATACTCAAAGCTTACTAAAATATTACATTTCATTTCGAGCACCTGTAGAATCGCCTCCTTGGATTTTTATCGGTCTAGGATGTGTAAATCTTACCCTTAAATCATGTCATAGATATTTTTGACGCTCATAAAGCACCTGAGGATTAGAGCTCATAGATATTTTTGACGCTCTGCTCATGTCAATTGTTGCACTGAGTCCATCTCCTACTGTCACGACCCATTTCCTTGGGCCGGACCGGCATTAGGACCCAGGTAAACCCAGGTTAAGCTTAAGGGCCCGAGGGCCCGTAGTAAGCCCTTAATCACTTAAAAATTTACTAATTCTCAATATTAAATTTTAAACAAAACATTTAGCCCATATTTATAGGAAAATAAACCTCAAGATTTTATTAAATCTCGGCCAAAATTTATCAGCTACAACATTCCACAGTTCGGGCCCAATTAGCAATACATCACATTTCTAAGATGGGCTAACAAAATTTACTTCATATGTATTACTACACGACTAAATGTATGTAAATTCTACAACTGCGGAGTCACTAACTATTTGGTATACATTGCTTTTTATACATATAATTACATAGTAAAATAATTATAGAACTGGAAAATTTTCTTCTAGCCCTGCGGCGAAAGAACAACACTTAACTGAATTAAAGAGAAACTTACTTCCTAAAAAAAAAATTAAACAAGATATGTGAGCTTTCTAAGAAGTAATTTTTATTGCACAACACACGCATTCACACAAATGCATAAATAACACCAAATGCATAAATACATAATCTAGTCATCCGACTAGTATATGCTCACGCAAAGCCAGTCACACATTGCTTATCCTTGCATCAAACAATTTATTAACATCTTCACATAATCACATCACGGTTGGAAAATTTGGTCAGTGGCAGTCACCGGAAACCCCGATGAGCCGTCCTTCCCACATGCTCATCCACTCACGTGTGCCACCGGGAAGCCGTCCCCCCATTACTGGCGACCGGTCTAACCCTCACTTTGACCAGCCCTCTCATTTTTTTTTTTTTTTCCATTCTCTCTTTTCTTTTTCATACCAACAGGAGCAACCCGAGGTGGGTTTTTTTTCTCCATCCAATCAGATCATCAGGCGCTCACAACAGGAGGCCCACCCTGGCGGGCTGCGATCAAATCTTAGACTGTCCGTGTGCGCAACGACGAGAAGCCAACCTGTGGTTACACCGGTAACGGTAACGGGTAGGTGCACTTATGGGGGCGCTGATCTCCCATTTAACCCGGCTAAATAGTAAGATCCATTATAACGAACGGTCTCACAAACCCATGGTGACCCACCTTTCATTCCCAACTCCACACCAAACAAAGCATTTAGCATTTATCACAACACCAATTAATCAAAACATTGCAATTTAATGCCAGGACATTATGATCGGTTACATATCGGAATGCAATGCACGAGTAGACATTCATACTCAAATGCAAACAAATTAAATAAATAATATTAATAATAAACAGGCAATGATTAGAGCAATAATAATTTAATAATAATAAACAATAATAATTGAAAAATAAATAAGTAAATTGAATAATTAAATAATAAATGATTGATAATTAAAATAATTAGAGGCCACTTTAGCACTTTATTTATTATGAATTAAGTTATAGAATTAATCTAAATAAACTTATTAATTATGTTGTCAATTAAAACTAGTCTAAGTTCTTATCGAAATTTCGGCAACACCTCCCCTAAAAATTGAACTATCGACCTGCTCAAATATCACAATATTATCATATATTTATCAATCAATGCACACAGCCCATCCGTCGGGCAATTAATCAGTTATATTCCCATCCTCCTTTCAAAACAATTCAACCCGTCCGCCATAATCTTATTTTTCAATCATTAAATCAATCAATTCAGACAGCCCATCCACTTCAAGCTACATATATCATCCATCACATTTACATATATACACTTAATAATTTCGACTAATTAACCTCCAACCGTGATTCAATAATAATGTTAATTGCCCTATAACTATTTACTTTCAATTATAACTTCTCCTAACAATATTTATTAAAATTCCTATATTAACTTACATAAAATTTAGTTAGGAATTTTTATCTTAACATCAAACCTCCTAATTAGAATTATGGTTCATGTAATTTATTTGACCATGTTCTAAACTAATTTGGAATTTCATTATTCTAAAATCCTAAACCACAATTATTCCTAAAAATCCTAAACCAGTTAAACAAATCATTTTCACGTATTCAAATACGCAACTAATCAAACACTAATCAATCTAATTTATTTACAAAGACTATAAATGTTCGTATATTTTTAAGCTAATCCAATAACCTAATTTCTTGTTATTCAATTTAATCTATTAAATAACTCAATTAAATTCATTAATCACTTAATTCTTTATATACAAAAATTGAAATTTTAGTTTAGAACGTACCAATTGAGAATCAGGCGACGATTCCGTGATCAGCGTGAAGAGAAGAGAATTCTGTCTCTCGGGGCCTCGCCGGAGTGTCGCCGGCCGGTCATCGGACCGCCGCCACCAACCGCCGTGCGCGGTGGCCAGAAAGTCGGTCTTGCCCAGAAAATTGCAAGGCTACCACGCTATACCACACCCGAACTTGAAATTTTGTGAGGAGTCCACATCTACCATCAATTTTTTGATGAAAGCCTGTGGCTCGTTTGACCGAACAAGCCCGACAGCGCTTGGTGCCTTGCATTAAAGGTGGGTTTCTCTCCATTTTTCATTGGATGCTTGATCCTAACGGTGGCAAAGGGTTAGCACGGAGGAAAGGTGATACGGTCAGCGCTGCCTACTTCACGCTGCAACCGTCGAAAAAACAGCGTGGACGCCTGGATTCCTTCAAAACGCGCGATGCTGAGCCTCAGTCGGCAACCCTCTTTTCAGTTTTGCCCCCTATTCTGCGAATGACCCACCCAGCGAGCTCTCTGTCCGGAAGATGAAGAAAGAAGGTTTGGGTTCCGAAAGTTTCATGGCTGGTGGGCCGGAGAACGGGAAAAAGAGGGAGGAGGGGGCCTGCCAGCTCATGCTAAACGGAGGAAGAAGAAGAAGAGAAAGAGAAAAAAAGAAATTATATCGGTTTCTAGGATCATTCTGGTTCGATTCGAACCGGTTTGAATCTGGATTCAACGATTTGGCTGACTCTTGCTTTCGGTTTGCAGACTTTTTTTCACTTGGTTTTTTTCGGATTATTCGTGTGGTTTTTTTCGGAAAAAATAAATTATTTTAAGGCCCGGTTTGTTTTCTTAATTATTTAGTTCGGTTCCATATTTTTCTTCATTTATGTGCAATATTAATAGAATATGAACAATTGTGAATATTTGATTTTTTTAGGAATATTATTTTATAATAATTACATACCTATACATACAATTTAATAATCGATTGTAACTAGGAGTTTCATTTTGATTCGTCAAAAAAAAAATTTTCAGTTGTTCTTGGATCACAAAATTTCAACTAATCTATTTTTGGGGCTGATACCCAATTTCGAAATTTTGAGGCTCGAATTGAGATTGTATTAATTTTACAGCCACTACGGTCCAAAATTCCTGATTTTTAATTAAATAAAAATTCAAAAGGTTTGCAAAATAAAAATTCGAGGTGTTTCACTACGAAACAAAAATCATTTTCATTGACGGATCTAGAAAAGATGAAAGACTAGAGACTGAAATCCTTGTAAGCATAAGAGATTTGAAGTAAGCAAGAGTTTCAATTTTTGATAGAGAGAAGAGAACGCGAGACATTTTTTATGGAAGAGATTTTAGGGATTGAACAAGCCATTTAGTGAATTCAAAAAAACATATGAGAGAAAGGATGTCAAATTGGGCAAAGAAAAGATAACGACAACATTTGTTTGTCTATTGGGTAAAGAAAGAAACGACACTCGTTCTATTTGGTAGGCTTTAACTTTTGTGGTAGTAGATTTTATAAGTCAGCAAATGAAGTGTGATGGCGTGGGTTTGATTCACAGTTACATCGGCATAATAGTAACGGTCCGATAGCATAAGAGGTCGACAATTTTGTTAAATAAAATTATCTCGTGGTATCGATTATAACAATTAAAAGATATGGTAAATTGTTAAAAGGCTTAAAGTTAAGTTTTCTTTCGGTTATTATGGCCTATTTAATAAAATTATGATTGCAAAATAACAGCAAAAATAGTAATGATGACAGTTTAAATTCCCAACATAGCTTCAATAAAAGTACCAAAAACCTTTTTTCTTATTGAATCATAGTTATTAAAAAAAATCAATTAATGCCAATGTTTTCTACTTTCAATATTTATATGTAGTGCCCTACTTTTTTCAACTTCCTATAAATATTAGAGTTTCATACAAGCATTGGAATAGAAGATTCAAATAGATTTAAATCCTTTTAAATTTCTTTCTGTCATTTAGAAAATTTACAAATTCTTAATATTTTAAATTTTGTTTTATCAGTTTGGGGTAAAGTTTTCATCCCAAAAAAATTAGACTGGCTAAATTTTAAGGCAGTCAAAAATATTCCAAAAAGTAGTTTTTAAAGAGTTTTTTGCGGGGAAAAATTAGGAACCATTACAATGCAATGAATGAAGTTTGAAAATTTTTAATTTTGGCAATTTAATAATTTTTACATCTAAAATTAGTTAATAAAAACACTTCAATCACCACTCTATGTTAAAAACTTTTCTATAACTTTACTAGTATTGATTCATTTCTTGAAATACAAGCAAGGTTTATTATTATTGCCCCTCTCAAAATATTATTACTTTTTTCATTTTGCCTTTTTTAATAATAATTTTATTTAGATTCAATAAATCTTCTCACTAGTATAGAAATATGAGGATATCATATCGAGTCATCTCAATATAGAGTTTTAAACCAATTATATACTTAACTTTATGTTCTGATGGTTTTTATTTTTTTATATGAGTTTAATATAGATTTTTTTTTTTTTTAAAGCAAAAGATATTTATTTTAATTTATATCTCAAATATTTAGTCCCTATAGCCTCCAGTAATACAATTCTTTAATCCAAATGAGGCAACAAGAATTAAAAGAGGTAAAAGAAAGAGAAGTAAAATGATGAAGTCCTTGATGAGTGGGCCAAAAAAGATGTGCGACTTGATTTCCTTCACGATATATGTGATGAATGGAAGAAGAGTGAAGATGCAACAAGTTCAGCAACAGCAGCAAAACCGAGGGCCTGCTCTAAATCCACTGTGCCCGATTACATGAGCACTAGTTCCAGACAAATCCATTTCTTACCTAGAGGGGATAAAAACCTTTATCAATACTCCCAAAGAAAGCCCCCAAATCAAAGCCTGAAGCTCCTGCATCATAAGCTGTCCCTGACATCCAATCTGGAAAACAACGGCAGCACTACATTTGTTTCTTATGATTTATTTTTATAATTGTGAGTTTAATATAGATTTTAGTAATGATTTTTAGTCATTTTTAATGACTTTAATTAGTTTTTTTCTTTAATTTAAATAATGTTTTTATTTATTTCAATTTTTTGCTTCCCTTCAATTTTATTGAGGATTGATTTGAAGAATTTTTTTAAAATTTTTTATTAGGCTAATTTTTCACAGGAGTAAACCTAAATTTAGGAGTTATCACTTCATCAATCCCTCAATCTCTTCAATTTGTCACTTCAACTTTATATTCGGTGAATCTACAAAATGACATGAACCAGGAAGGGTGAGTAAAAATAAAAATAGCCATATCAACATTAGTTCCTTTCTTTCAAAAAAAAAAAAAAAAAAAAAAAATTAGTTCCTCACTTCCTCTATGGCTCTATCCTCTTCTTCTTTTGTTACTCGTCTTTCTCTCTCTCTCATCTCTTCTTTCCTAACCACATTTCACCACAGTCCTATCAATCGGGCCACCACTCTGGTCTCTCTTGCTCTCTATCTCTTTAAACAACTATAAATCAAAATTTTTTCCTATCTCCGTACTTTTAAGATAATTTTGGATTTGAATATGTTTAATTTCGCGTTGTTCTATTCCAAAATATTAATATCTTCCCTGTTCAAGACACACTATATACATTTTATCTTCCAAAAAATATATACATTTTAAAAGTTGAGAATTTCACACTTACTGGTACTGTAAATGATTTCAACTCAAATTTAAAAAGCTGATGCTTACCATATTTTTGGACATTATTTAAAGTTAACGGATCACTCTTCGTCTACGCGATAATCCGATGAGTTAGATTAATGGGGTTTAGACCAATGATTTCAATTATTTGCTTGTAGGAACGTTGCCTCTATAATTTGCCTTTAAACTCCTTTGTTATGGCCACTTGGTTTTCCAATAGACGAAGTAAGAAACTTTTACCAGCCCCATAGAGGTGCAAGAAGGAACAAAAAGATACCACTAAGAATATAAAAAGATCATTCATGGACAAAAATGGATTCAATGAACTTTTTTCTTTGTATATTCATCTGTTTCTTTTCTTTTAAAATTTTAAACTCATGAAAAACTATTTTTTTAAATATTAATAAAGCACTTTAATTTTAAGTTTTTTCCCTATAAATAGATGCAAAATAAATATTTTTTTTATTTTATTATTAATAATTAAAAATAAATTGCACTCCAAAATTGAAACATAGAATTGCAATATGTGGGAAGGTCAGAGCTTCATTTATATTTGTACTCTTACATGTGTATTGCTTGACCTCCAAGGAGTCCTTTTGACGCTATCTGCTTAATATGAAAGATCACCTTCTTTTTTGAGAAAAAGGGGGAAAAGGAAAGAAGATGAAAGAGGTGGAAGGGAACAATGTGGTGGACATACTTGGTGGAAGGAGCATGAGCATTGAATTTGAAGAAAGCTTTTTTGTTTTAATTGGAATCTAGAAAGCTCCCATGTTTCAACTTTCAACAATAATTTCCTTTTCCTTCTATATTCTTTTTCTTTTGGAATCAAGAAAACATCATACATAGTGGGTTCTCAATCTTTTCCTTTTGGATAATTCTGGAGTTTTTTAATTAAAATTAAATGGCATAATTAAAATCCAATTTTAATTTTGACATATATTAATATATATATATCAAGCGACAATGAATGAACAACACTCTATAAACCAAAAAGTGCACTTCTTTTGACCTTTCTATTTGTTTGATTCAATGTGTTTTTATGGGCAGATTCGACGATTAGAGTACTATTACAAAATTAAATAATTTCAAGAGTTGGCTTCAAATTGAAGAAGATTTTTTAAGCCTTATTAGTACCTAATCTTGAAATAATTTATATTTAATTATTAGATCGCTGGTCGGAACTTTAAAATAGCATCAAGGTTTTTTTTTTTTCTTCATGGTAGAATGGACTTTCTTGCATTATTTTATGGAAAGTATGTTATATTTATTAGAGATAATGTTTGAAAGTTGATGGGGGACATTGCATTGAGGGGTAAAGGGCCTTTTGCAGACAGATACGTTGATTGAATCAATAGATTACGAAGAAACCAAAAAGAATTTTATTGAATGAAAGTTGCTCTCGATTGCTCGCTACTCTCCCATTTTGATTTTTGACTACACATGACATATATGTCTATAGCACAAATTGCCATAATATGCACCTTCTCTCCTTATCATTTAAAAAATCATTACATTTGCTTTTTTCTTTTTTCAATTTGAGCCATTCGGGAAGTAATAGAAATAAAATCGTACATGCCTCGCACCATGCGTGGTTCTTAAGTATATAAAAAAGTCATTATATTTGTAAGATGCTAAAATAAAAGCCCAATGTTAATACGCGGATATATTCTACCTTATTGAAAGCCATATATGGTTAAGATTATACAGAATTTTTACAAATCCATTTCATTGGAATTTTGGTAAAACTGATCTAATGCATTATTTCAAAAATTCTGAAATAATTATGGTGTGGGGCTAAACTAACTAGTATTTTGTTTGCAAAGTAATAGAATAAAAAATGGTCTGAAATTTTGAAGAGTATCTCTTAAATTTAAATTTAAATTTAAGTTTATCTTTTACTTTATTTTAAAATTTCATAGAAATGAAATAAACCTTAAAGAAGAACAAGTTAACATATTTTGCAGATTATGGCAAGGAGTGGGTTCAATGGGACAATTATTAATCTCATTTAAATAAATTTAATTCTTACCAAAAGTATATTTATATTAATGAATTAGTTTCTGGTAAATTTGAAGTGTTGATTTAATGGTCTTCAGAGGTGACAATGGGATATCCGATAAGGATCCCTTCTCGCCGTTGTATCTTAGTTTGTGGAAAGATTATTTCAACAAGGTCGAATTTGCCCTGAATATAGAATTCTTTAATCACTGTGATAGAGTTACTTCAGAGATATGAATAATTTGTGATATTTGACATATTTATAAAGGGTGATGATAAAAACCGAAAAAGAAGGCTCAAAGTTTGAGATTTTTGACCTCTTTCTTATAAAAGTTTTCTAACGCGTCATATTTGAACCTTATTTAATCACTTCAATCTCTTAATATATCATATTATTTTTCCCAATTTTAAGTGAGCGACTAACATTAACTCATACTATAATGAGAAGCCTACGTAATTATCAATGAAAAAGGCAGTATAAATCGGTGTATGACCTATTTATATACCAATCTTTGGCTCAATAAAGTATTTCTGATCAATACATTAAGAAAATAGTAATATTTTTTTTGAAGAAATCCTTTTTTTGAATTAGCTTGGTATATTGGACGCTCATATGCCGGTGTGACAAATATTTTTCTAGGTATCACTAATCCCTTAAATCTGACGGAATTTTTTTTTTGGTCAACACATTGATTTATCCTAATTTTTAAATTTAAAGTAGTGTTATATAGAGAGAAAAGTAATTAATTTTGACAATAATATAGGGAACAAATTATAATGCTTTAGGCCGCCCATATTAAGCACCACGATTAGGGTGTACTTTTCATTTGAGGCGAAACTAGATAACTTATCATTATTTAATTTTTAATAGAAAAAAGAATATCCATACGTTTGCAATGTACTATTCCGAGGAATAGAAGGCCTTCCCTGTATGTCGTGAAAGGACAGACCCTGGGCTACCAAATTTCGGAAGGCAACTCTTTGAACCTTTTTAGACTTTATTTTTAAACTTCAAGAGTCTCCCAATGAGGCTTTCCAGCTATTCCAATATCATTAGGGATGTATTTAGGCTTTTTCTTTCGCCATGTAGCCAAGCATCGCCTATAAAAGGCAACGTCTTTTGAACACTTTAGAGACTTTATTTTAATTCAAAGAGTCCTCCAATGAGGCTTCCAGCTATTCCAAATATCATTAGGGATGTTCGCTTAGAGCTTCTTTGCTTTCGGCCCATGTCCAAGCATCCCCTCATAGCGTTTCTACAGCCTTCTTACTCAGATTTTTTTTACAGATGCATCAATCTCGCTCATCTCACACAAATGTTTCTAAGGCCATAAAGCACAAAAAACACATAAATGGACACATTTATCAAGCTATCATTAATATTCTATAAGGCCAAAACAAAGTAAAAATCATAAACACAGTCATGGGATGATCTGTCTAAGTTAAAAAAATTCAGATTTATTACGTAGTTTTATCATTGAGCTAAAGTCATAATAATTGTTGCATGAAAATATAGTCTAGGGGAGGAAAAGAATAAGTACAACACCTAAAACCTCTTGTCAGTATATGTCCTTCCGCTTATCTGTAGCACAAACTTCCATTCATACCACGCTGGATCCATTTCTTTATGAAAGATTGAGTGTCATTGTGACACAAGTTTATATGGCTGCCAAACTGAAACAAGTTAGAAGCAATCAATAGTTTTATGTTTTTCTAAAACTTCCAATTTTGCTAACGAAAATAGATATATATAATAGAGTTGTTTTTAAAAGAATGTCTTACTTGTTCTCAGTCGAAGGACCTTTTTAATTACCATTAGTTGTAGCGTAGGCGTTGAGGATCCACATACTCCTAATGGTGTACTTTGTTGGCTGGTGTAGGCCGAATGGCCCTGAAGTTAGTTGCTATTGTAACTTGTGGTGGTGAGAGTTTGTGGCAATTGGCTGCTGCTGTGGCCCCACCCCCCTTTTGGGACTGTGGGCGGTTTGTATATGCTGCTGGCTGTGGCTGTGAACTGTGGCTTTTGTTTGTGGCTGTGGTAACACACTTTTGAGTCTGGAAACAATGATGCCAATTACACCTTCCTGCAGTTGGATGCTGGCGTGCCATCTCATACTGCTCTGCAGTGGCTTTAGAATGCATCAATATTGTAGCCTTATGACGTGATGGGGACTAATAACATCTGTTTGTAAGGAACAAGAGATTTCTGATTACGCAGAAGGATGTGGTCGTTGGCTTATATCGGTGGTTGATTAGAGAACTTACAATAAGTAACTCACTGTCTTCAACCCCAATAATCATACATCCCTGTTTGTTACAACTATGAATTTCTTTTGAACAGGCATGTTTGACCTTGAACTAGCTTCTTGTTTTGGTAGAAAATTTTGTTGTCATAACATTATCCCTTGGATCACTCTTTCATTAATTGACACATGTCATCAAAACATCTTTCGGAGGTGATGTTTCTGATTTTATGTGCAACATCATGCGCAACAGCTGACCGGCTTAGAAATGACTTTCCACAACCATGCCAATACTGCATTCATTTGCAGAACTCAACAAACTATAAAATTGTTGGGCATTTGTTTGGTGCTTCTTCCATCATCATTGGGTTAAATGAGGGACGCAGCAGCATCATGTTACTATTCTATGATATTCAGTAGAAGGCTTCCGTCAAATGCACCAGCGTTTCCTGATGAATCATTCATACTTTGATCCCTCACGCTCTGGCTGGTCCGCCATTTGCACATAACATTCAGCTTCCCATGCATAGTCCAAACATAATAGCCTGGGTACGAAAAACCAATGTTTAAATATGTGTTTTCTAACACTATAAACATGTCCTTCGGAAGTTCCGGTTTCGACACCTTCCTCCTATTACATGGACCCTTATATTATCACCATCCTACCTCACATGAATGTCCAAGCAAAATTAAGAAAATTCTCAGGATACCCATATATGAGATTTCTTATTTGGGTAGCCATCTGTTAAACTTCTATACATCCATATCACGATTTGGAATTCCAATTTTTCCTGAATATTTGGTTTTTAAAGAAAAAGATTTCAAACTTGCATTAAATTAATACAGTAACCCTATATTAAATTTATTTGTCTTGAAACTGAATTAGAATAAATTAAAACATAAAATAGAAATGAAATAAAATACATTAAATAGAAAATGAAAACATAATTCTAATACTCCAGGATAATTGGGCAGTTTACTTTAGTGAAACATGACAGGGAGGGTAACTTTTAGAAATTTTATTATAAATTACATTTAAGTAAGTACGAATGTCATTTCCTAGAGAATCTTACAAATCCTACAATCATACATGATACATTTGCTAAAAATTGGAACTTGTTGACCAATGGTATATTTTTCTAAGATTACCAAAGTATTGTCAGATCCTTTTCCTAAAATGGATTGGACCCACCCAAGATCCATCCTCAAATTCAGATTCAAAACCTTGCACACCAAAGATTATAGCCTACATTCTTTAACTCAGAGAGATTTAAATTATTTAGTCCAAATACATAATTATATAAATCATTAGAAAAACACACTTCATTTCTGGTAATGAATTGTAATCATAATATAAAATAAAAATTTGACTATTACTCAGTTTTATTCACTAGTATTTAATAAGAAGCCTAAGCTAGTTGCCTTTTGGCTTTGATTGACTTGTACCAGGCAAGAGAGCTAATTTCACTATTCCCTGCTGTTCGAAGTAGTATGTTGTTGGTGGGTTTAAGCTTAAAAGTTGTTTGCTTAGAAGAAGCACGCTGGGCACACAGTCATCATGAGATATCCATAATTAAGGCCCCCTACAAATTAAATATATGAGTCGGCCCATTTCTTCTAAAATATCAGTTTGGCGTTAACCCTTGTCACGCAACAACAACAGCAGAAGAATTCTCAAAAGGTATACAGTTAATTAATCTGTTACGAAGAGTTGTTCTAATGTAAGCCACAGCACCGCATATTGGGAACTGTGACTTTAGGACTCAACCAAGCTCTCCGTACACCGTGCGGATACGAAGCATTACAAAACTTCATAACAGGAAGTACAGATTCATTTCTAAAAGAGAAGAAAACTTTTAGATAACAGGTAGTGACTGTTAAGCTACAGCTACAGCTATTAGATGCAAGTGTTGTTGCAGTTTTTGGAGAAATTTTGTCTAAGTCATTTGTTAACTATTTTTTTTATTAGTACCTTTGTTGAAAGTCTTAGAAGTAGTTGAACTACACTTGCTTTTGTAGGTAATGGTTTGGGTGAACGAAACTTCCTTGACTCTTGGAAGGTTGGTAAACAAACTTATAGAATAAGTTTAGTATAAATTTACATTATGCTGTAATGGATTAACTCGAGAAATGTGAATATTTGTTTCTCCACAATTACAAATCTGCAGATATTAGTATCCTTCTCTTTCTTATTTTTCTGCTCTTCTTAAACCAACAAGTGGTGATCAGAGCATCTATGATCTGCAAAGGGCTGTGTTGTGTGTTA
>NW_023591078.1:461322-491192 GCF_014843425.1 Jatropha curcas | reverse complement strand
TCCAACTTAACTAGAACTGTATTGAGAATGTTTGTCTCAGTATTCAAGAATATAAATTTTGGTTATGTAGAATTATTCTATATTTGGAGGTAATAACTAGAATAAGCACACAAAAAAGTATATGATTCACAATTTCCCACCATTATTAATGAATAAGACCTAATTCTCTCAATAGTGAGTTCAACGGATACCAAACTGGAGAATTTATAGTAATTGGATTTGGGCAAATTTAATAACATTCTCGGTTGAGCTCTAGAAAATATTAGAATACAATATATTAATCGAGAGATACTCATATTAAGGAATGCAGATGCGTTCTCTTATTTATTCGCATATCTCTTAGATTATTTTCGTGTCGGATCTATCATATGATAATTAGATTTCGAGTTTTCAATTAATAAAAATTAGAGAAGCAAAATCTTGTCTATACAAACATAAATAGATTATCTCTTAGCTTATATTATTTTTACAATGCTGATGTTTTCCAATAAAATATTCTGATACTGATATACATACACGGAAGGCTTAATTAAACATACGCAGATTATATACGCATAGCTAATTTCCAATATATTTATTTATTCATAGAGCTTCTATATTCGTGTTAAATAAGGGCACTGATTTCTTTTTTTGGAAAGTAGATAGTGGGGGTCATCACGGCTATCTAAAAGCTTCCCACCAAAATTTATATGTATTCCAATTTTTTTTCATTATGAATTAGTAAATTTTTCCTAATAGACATGCAAGAATACACATATAGTACAGATAAGATATCAGAGTTATACATAATCTAATCCTGCCTGAAAGATTTTCATCGTGACTCTAGCTATTTAGCCATTGAGTTTACAGTACTCTATCTCCATACTACGATATTTGTACTACGGAGATTGAAAAACTAGTTAACGTTAGATAAGAATTTTTTTTATTTTATTTTGAATAGTATATCAATTACATAGATTGGTTACTGGTAATCCCCAATTTTGATTTATCTTAATATAGCTGAGTATAAGCATTAGGTAAATACAATTTAGATTCAAATCCAAGAAGCGTTCATGAAATTCAAAGGCCAATGAAAAGTATTAAATGGTTCCAATTGTAGTTGTGCTACCATTTGTCCGACTGAACTTAACATTCGGGTTTTCATTCAGCGTCAGAACTCTTATAATATAAATGGGGAAAAGAATATTAAGAATTTAGGATGGATGTTGTGTGTTGTTGACCACTATACCTCTATATACTTGTTCTAACAATGAATCGAAAAGTAATAAGCAAAAATTCTGCCTAAGTCAACCAAAAAGAAAAGTAAGGATTCATTAGTTTTTTTAGGAGTAATAAGCATTGGCAGTAGATTGAAAGCATCCAAAGCCAAGTGTGTGGTACCTACAAATTTCCCATTGCCATGACAGTTTGAAATTACGGCAATCATCCAAAAGGCTCCATGAGCGACAAAACATGAGGGTTGGGAGAGGGTATGGTAGACGATAAAGCATCTAGTTTTTTGGCTAAATATTTGTACTTGTTACCAAAGGGTGTCAGCCTGGAATTTCTTGATTAAATGAGTGAGCAGGGATGTTTGAAGCCATAATGAGAATATACCATAAAGTCGAAGTCAAAATACGACCTTAATTACTGCGTGGAAATCGAATTAGACTATGTAGCTGGGGAGACTTTTGTGGGCATATTAACCATATTTTTTCCCCAAGAGGCTAGCAAATGCTCTCTAGCTTCAGAGTAATCCTTCATATTGGGGGGAAATATAAGCATAGGTCTTGCTGGGCTGTACTGGTTGGGATGTAGCTCTCCATTGGTCAACTCAATTAGCTGGAGACATTCAACAACAAACACTTTTTTTGGCTTCAGAACCACTAAAAATCGTCCATAGGAGAAAACTCTTTTCAACAAGAAGAGCTCAATATCTAACGTTTTAGGCAAATGAGCTTATAAGTTATCTTACCACAAAACATTCGATTGGGTGGAAATGAATTCCCACCACATTTCGCCTCGTAATAAGAATAGTTGGAAAATTCAAATATTGAAGCTGAACACTCGGTCTCTCCTCCAAAATATATCTACCTGCCTTAAACAATATCATAAATAAATCCTAACTCAAAAGCTTGCTCTTGGACACTCACAGGCTGGGCTAAATGTTTCAGCAGGGCAACGCCCTTTTACAAGGTTGGTGTAAAATTGGCACGGATGGAACTACCTAATATTATTCCATTCAAATCGCATTCCAATGCGCACTCACGCATTCTCTCTTGGGGAATACAGAGTTGTCTCATATATAATATTTGAGCAAGCCAATGTCTCTAACAACACCTCCAGAGGAAATGCCTCAACTTTCATACGGCCAAAATTTATGTTCAGAATAGACCCAATCATAGAGCTTTTAAACCCAAAATAATCGGAATCATGACATGTTCTTAGGTCATTTCAAACCTCTTCATTTGCGGACCAATATCTGTTAAGAATTTAAGAAGATTTTACTTAATTTAACCTGTATCCGGATTTCACGGAATATATCCCCGAGTCTGTCCATGCCCATATAAGGATGTCGTCCTGAACAGTTGTAGCTAAGGAATAGAGGTATGGCTTCACAGCAATTGAAGGGTTGAAAAAAGACCATTTATCAGTGGCAAATTCCAAGCACGATCCCCTTGTGCAAGATAAGATCTGAAACCCTTATATGTTCAAAACCCAGGAGGATAGGCAAGTTAACACCGAAAACTGTTTATCCCTCAGTAGCACACGGTTCAGTCCAGACATTAACATGATTGGCCACTCCCATTCGCCCACCGGGAACCTGACAAATAAGCATCCTTGCTGCACATTCTCTCCATACAAAACTTGGAATTTCTGCGCAGCGCCTGCACCAGAAATCGCCACTTGGGAAAAATATTAGATTTGAAAGAACTATAAAAGAGAAGAATTTGTATTGTGGTAAAAGTCTCCAGCAGTGGCTTTCCTATTGATATGCTCATCTGAATGACTTTGTGCCCAGGTTGCTTCTTTCTACCCAAACAACTTTTAAGCTAACCCACCATCACCATAACTACTTCACAGCAGGGAATAGTTGAAATTTGCTTCTATTTCCTTGGTAAATCAATCAAAGCCAAGGCAACTAGCTTAGGCTTGCTTATTTAAAAATACTATAATAAGAGACTATAATATCAATTTTTATTTTTTATATTAATGGGATTGACAATTCATTAAACTACCAAATAATTTGTTTTTTTTTTTTGCTAATTATTTAATTAATTATGTAATTTTGACTAATAATTAAATCGTCTCTAGTTAAAGATATTGTAGGCTTACAATCTTGGTGTTGCAAGGTTTTGAAATTGAATTTGAGATGGGATCTTGGTGGTCCAATCCATTTAAGAAAAGGATTCTGACAATACTTTGGGTAAATCTCTTAGAAAAATATACTACATGTATCATGTATATGTAGGGATTTAGATTCTCTAGGAAAATGACATTCGTATTTCTTTTACTTTAAATTATATTGAATAATAAATTTCTAATTAAAGTTATCCTCTGGGTCATTGTTTGTCACTATAAGTAAACACCCAATTTAGTCCTAGTATAGAATTATTTTTTCATTTCTTATTTAATGTATTTTATTTTCATTTCTATTTTAGTTTTATAATTCTATTCATTTCAAGCAATAATTTAATATAGTTACTGTATTTAATTTTAATGGCATGTTGAAATCTTTTCTTTAAATACAATATCAGGAAAAATGAAATTCAAATCGTGAATGGATGTATAGAAGTTTAACAGATGGTCTACCAAATAAAGAATTAAAGATGGGTATCCTAGAATTCTTAAATTTTGCTTGGATCAATGTGGGAAAGGTAGGGATGGTGATAATATAAGGTGTCCATGTAATTAAGGAGGAGGTGTCGAACCTGGTGGACCTCGAAGACATGTTTATAGTTGAGAAATGGTTGGATCGCGCGTACCAAATCCAACCCCGGAATTTAGTATGATATTGTTTTCGCTTGTTTGGGCCAAAACCCGTCACGGATTTGTTTTGGGTACCATCCCAAAAGGCTCATACTAATGGGTTGGTTTGAACCATTATATTTTGGTTCAACTTCTCCTCTTTTAATCCGATGTGGGACTTGGTGAGATTATCCCAACAAACCTCCCTCCAACCCAAGACCACACAAATCGTGACGTCTCTTCCAGGAGATAATCTGGCCCACGCATCTTGTACTGCCGCTACACACTTTGCGGGCACCCGCCCGCCGAGCCTCCTCTTGTCGGGAAGACTTTCACCAGGCATCACTTGCGATTTTTCTTCCGGTCTAGTCCTGTTGTTACCAACACCGTCACAGACTAACCGATTTTCTCACACTTGCGCAGTCCCGCTGCTAATGCCCGTCCAAACTGGGCTCTGTACCACTTGTTTAGGAAATCGCGCGTAACCAATCCAACCCGAATTAGGTATGGATATTGTCCGCTTTGGGCCACCCTCACCGGATTTTGTTTTTGGGGTACCTCCCAAAAGGCCTCATACTAAATGGGGTTGGGTTTGACCATTTATATTTTTGGTTCAACTCTCCTCTTTAATCGCGATGGGGGACTTTGGGGAGGATATCCCCAACAGAAACATATTTAACATGGTTTTCGTACCAGGCTATTATGTTTGGACTAATGCATGGGGAAGCTGAAGTTATGGCAAATGGGGACCAGCCAGGGTGAGGGATATCAAAGTATGAATGATTCATCAGGAAAACGCTTGGTGCATTTGACCGAGCCTTCTACTGAATATCATAGAATGGTACATGAATGCTGCTGGTCCTCATTTAATCCAATGATATGGAAGAAGCACCAAACCTAATGCGCCAACAATTTTATTAGTGTTGACGTTCCTGGCAAATGAAGCAGTATGGGCAATGGTTGTGAAAGTCATTCTAAAAGCTGTCAGCTGTTTGCGCAATATGTTGCACATAAAGTCAGAACATCAACCTTCCGAATAGATGTTGTAGTACATGGCAATTAGAAAGAGTTGATGACAAGGGATAATGTTATGACACGAATTTCTACCAAACAAAGAAGCTAGTTCAAGGTCTAAACATGCCTGTTCAAAAGATTCATAGTTGTAAGCAACGGTGTATGATTTATTGGGTTGAAGACAGTGAGTTGACTTATTGTAAAGTTCTCTAATCAACCAACGATATAAGCAACGACACATCCTCTGCTAATCAGAAATCTCTTGTTCCTTACAAACAGATGTATTAGTTCCCCATCACATCATAGGCTTACAATGATTGTATGCATCTAAAGCACTGCAAGAGCATATGAGATGGCACGCTGAGCATGCAATGAAGGAAGGGTGTTAATGGCATCATTGTTCAGAATCAAAGTGTGGGTTACCAGCAGCCACACAAAAAGCCAGCAGTCACATCCGCCACACCATAACAACCGCACAGTCATAGCCAAGCAGGCAGCAATTGCACAACTCCAAACCACCACAGTTAAACAAATAGCAACTACTCAGGCCCAATTCGTTCCCTAGACGCAGCACAAGGTACAGCTCATTAGGAATGGTATTGGTCCTCAACTGCCTACACTACAAGCTAATTATGGTAATTGAAAGGTCTCTTCGACTTGTGGGAAACAAGTAAAATATTCTTTTAAAGAACTCTATTATATATATCTATTTTCGTTATGGCAAATTGGAAGGTTTGGTTAGGAACATAAAACTATTGATTGCTGTCTTACTTGTTTCAGTTTGGAGCTATCTAACTTATGTCACCTGAATCACTCAATCTTTCCATAAAAGAAAAAAAATTGGGAATTCCCGCAGCCGGGTGGGTTATGAAAATGGAAGTTTGTTGCCTCAAAACGAAGGACAATAATACTGAAGAGTTTAAGGTGTGTAAGCCTATAGTTCTTTTCCTCCCCTTAGACATAATTTTCATCACATATTATATGACTTTAGCTCAATGATAAACTATCGTATTAATCTGAATTTTTTTTAACTAGACATAATCATCCGCATGGGACTGTGTTTTTGATTTTTTTTTAACTTTGCTTTGGCTTATAGAAAAAATATTAATGACTAGCTTGATAAATGTGTCCATTTATGTGTTTTTTTTGTGCTTTATGCCTTAGAAACATTTTGTGTGAAGATGAAGGAGATTGATGCATTGATAAAAAAATTCTGGAAGTAAGAAAGTGTAGACGCTATAAGGGGGTGCTTGGGTAAGCATGGGAAAGAAAAAAGCCTAAATACATCCCTAATGATATTTGAAATAGCTGGAAGCCTAATTGGGAGACTTCTTGGATTTAAAATAAAGTCTAAAAAGTGTTCAAAGAGTTTGGCCTTACCGAAATTGGTAAAGCCCAGGGTCTGGTCCTTCACGACATACAGGAGGCTCTATTCTCGTAATAGTACATGCAAAACGTTTGTATATTCTTTTTCTAATAAAATTAAATTTAATGATAAGTTATCTAGTTTGGCTCAATGAAGTAACTAGCCTAATCTTGGTGTTTAATATGGGGAATTATAATGATTGTCCCTATATTTTTCAAAATTAATTACTTTTCTCTCTATTTTTTTTAATACACTACTTTAAATTTAAAATTTAAAGGATAAATCAATATGTATTACCAAATATCCTTCAGATTTAATAATAGTGATAACTAGAAAAATATTTGTCTACACCCGGCATATGAGCGGTCCAATATACCAAGCTAATCAAAAAATTGATTTCTTAAAAAAAATATTAATTTTTCTTAATGTATGATCAGAAATACTTTATTTGAGCCAAAAGACTTTGTAATTGATTTGGTATATAAATGGGTCATACACCTAGTTTCTCATTTAGTATGAGTTCATATTTAGTCTCTCACTTAAATGTGAAAATAATATTATTTTAGATGAATGATTAAATAGTTTAATAGAGTTAAACTTTAGAGATCAATCCAAAATTGAGTCTTTTTGGTTTTTAATCATTTAGTATGCAATCCATATTCATATCTCTTTCCATAAGTGCTTAAAGGAATTCTATATTCAGGCTCGATTTTGATATCTTTAATTAAGGGAGAAGGGATCCTTATCGGATATACCGTTTCACCTCTCGAGAATAATCAACACTTAAATTTAATGAACAATCTTTATAAAATTGGAATTTAATTTATAAAATTAATATTGTCCCATTGTACACTTCCTTCCATCCAAAAATTTAACTTTTTTTCCTTTAAGTTTTCATTTTCTATGAAATTTAAATAAATTAAAAAATAAACTGGACACCTTCAAATTTGGTACCATTAAAGAGGCCTTACATAGAGGGACCTGGGCCATTAATTATGATTGGATAGGCAAAGAGATACCTTCAAATTTCAGACCATTTTTTTTTTCTTATTATTTTGCAAACAAATACTAGTATGTTTTGAGCCCCACACAGAGCCCCACACATATTATTTCAATTTTTTTGTAATAAGGCATTTAGGTAATCGTTACAAAATTCCAATGAAATGGATTTGTAAAATTCTGTAGAATTATACATATATGGTTTCAAAATAGAATATATCCGCTATAACCATTGGCTTTATTTTAGCATTTGACAAATATAATGACTTTTTTATATTAAGATACAGTTTAATGGTGAGTGCATGTACGATTTTATTCTAATTACTTCCTGAATACTCAAATGAAAAAAAGAAAAAGCAAATGTAATGATTTTTAAATGATAAGAGAGAAAGGGTGCATATATGGCAATTTGTGCTATAGATATATATGGCAATTTGTGCTATAGACATATATGTACATAGATTGAGAACACTATGTATATGTTCTGATTGTATATGTCTGATTCCAAAAGAAAAAGAATATAGAGGAAAAGAATTATTGTTGAAAGTTGAACATGGGTCTTCTAGATTCCATTAGAAAAGCTTTCTTCAAATTTAATGCTATGCTCCTTCCCAAATTATGTCCCACCACTTGGTTCCTTCTTCACCTCTTCAATCTTCTTTCCTTTTCCCCCTTTTTCTCAAAAAGAGAGTGATCTTTTCATATTAAGGCAGAGTAAGGTCAAAAGAATCTTGTGTAGGTCATGCAATTACACATTAAGAGTTACAAATATAAATGAGCTCTGACCTTCACAATATTGCAAATTCTTATGTTTCAAAATTTGAGTGCAATTTTCTCTCTTATTCAAGTCAAATTTTCAGTTTAAAAAAAAAAGGACCGAAAGTGGCCGGTCCACTTGGTAGTCATTTCTTTAAATAATATACACCAAATTCAAAATCACATTCTTCGAAAATGAATAAAATAATAATAAGTATTTTCCATTTTCATATATTTATTTCATCTATTTATAGGGGAAAAACAATAATATACACCAAATTCAATCACATTCTTGAAAATGAATAAAATAATAATAAGTATTTTCCATTTCATATATTTATTTGCATCTATTTATAGGGAAAAAACTTAATTAAAAATTCTTTTTTTAATATTAAAAAAGTTTTTATGAGTTTAATAATTTTCAAAAGAAAAGAACAGATGATATAGCAAAGAAAAAAGTCATTGAATCATTTTGTCCATGAATGATCTTTTTTTTATACTCTTTAGTCGTATCTTTTTTGTTTCTTCTTGCACTCTATCGGGCTGGTAACTTCGTCTATTGGAAACCAAGTGGCCACAAAGGAGTTAAGGCAATAAGAGGCATATCCTACAAGCTAATAATTGAATCATTGTCTAAACCCATTAATCTAACTCATCGGATTATCGCTAGAGTGATCCGTTAATTTTAAATAATGTCCAAAAATATGGTACGTTTGATAAAATATTAGTTAAACAGCCGGCAACTATTAAGAATTTTTTTTTTTTTTTTTTTAGAAAAGAGCTTTTACAGTAATGTGTGAAATTTTTGGCTTTTAAAATGTATATATGTTGTCTTTAACAGGGAAGATATTAATATTTGGAATAGAACAAAACGTCAATATTAATCATATCAAATCTAAAATTATTTAAAAGTATTGGGATAGGAAAAGATTTTGATTTTAATGAGTTTTCTCCTTGATTCACAAAATTGGTTAGAACTCTTATAATCCAGATGACTCGAACATAATATCTCATATTTCTCATATTGATGAGAAGATTAATTGAATTCTACATAAAATTATATTACAAAGGCAAATTAAAAGTAATAATATTTTAATGGGCAATAATAATAAACCTTGCTTCTATCAGAAAAGAATCAAATACTAGTTAAGTTTTTACATATAGTGGCTGATTGAAGTTTTTATTAACTAATTTTATTGATTGTAAAAATTATAAATGCAAAATTAAAAATTTTCAAACTTCATCATGCATTTTAACGGTCCTAATTTTTTTTTTCCCCGTAAAAACTCTTTAAAACTACTTTCGAATATTTTTGACTCCTAAAATTTAGCCATTCTAATTTTTTTGGATGAAACTTTACAAACTGAAAAAAAAAATTTAAAAATTAAGAAGTTTTATAATTTTCTAATCAAAAGAAATTAAAAGGATTTAATCTATTTGAATCTTCTATTCCAATGCTTGTTGAAACCTCTAATATTTATAGAAGTGAAAAAGTAGAAAACATAGCATTAATTGATTTTTTTTTAGTAACTATTGATTCAAATTAAGAAAAAGGTCTTTGGTACTTTTATTGCTCTGCTAATTTAACTGTCATCATCCCGTTGTTTTGCTCTTATTTTGAGATCATCTTTTATTAATAGCCTAATAACCGAAAGAAAACTTAACTTTAGTCTTTTTAATAATTTTACCATATCTTTTTAATTGCTACAACCGATACCACGAGTTAATTTTTATTAACAGTTATGATCTCTATCCATCAACTGTTACTATTACGCCGACGTGGCTGTTAATGAGACTCACACCATGAAACTTTATTTGCTGACTATAAAATCTACTACCACAACGGTTAAAGCCTATCAAATAAAATGATGTCGTTTCTTTCTTTACCCAACTAGACAACATAATGATGTTCTGCCCAACGACACCCTTTCTCTCTTTTGTTTTTTGAATCACTAAATCTTTTCAATCCCTAAAATCTCTCCATAAAAAATTTCTCGGTTCTCTTCTCTTCTATCAAATTAAACTCGCTACTTTCATCTCTTCTGCTTTGTTGATGAAGGATTTCATCTCTAGTCTTTCATCTTTTCTATTCCGTCAATGAATGATTTTTGTTTCGCAGGAGATGGACTCAGGTGCAACAATTGACATGAGCAGAGCATCGAAAATATCTATGAGCTCTAATCCTCAAATGCTTTATGGGCATGATTTAAGGGCAAGATTTACACATCCTAGAATGATAAAAATCCAGGGAGGCGATTCTATAGGTGCCAGAAATGGAATGCAATATTTTAGTAAGCTTTGAGTATTTTTCATAATTTTATATGATTGAAAAATTGATTTATTGTTATCTGCCACTAGACAATGGGATATTGGGTATTTTTTTGTGCATAATTTGTTGTAAAAAATGCATGGTATACATTTAGCCCAAATGGGTTTTTTTGAATGTTTTCAATAATATGATTATTCGTGGTTTACTCTTGCCTTGAAAGCATACATTTTGCTGTAATTTCTTGTTATTCAATTATACTGGCCAGTCTGTTAAGTCCAACACAATATGAGCGGTTTAAATATATCTCAGCAAATCGAGGAACAAACTCAAAAGGAGAAGATTAGAAGATATGCCAAAAGTTTTTTATTAATAAAGTTTTTTTCTCAATCCTTCTTACAAAATCAAGGGTGAATATTCACACCTTTATAAACTAACCATCTGCATATTTCAAAGACCAATTCAAAAACAAAACAGAGAAAGGGTGTCATTAGGCAAAGAAAGATAAAACATCATTAGGCTATCTAATTGAGCAAAGAAAGAAATGACTTTGTTATATTCAATAGGCTTTAACTTTTGAGGTAGTGGATTTTAAAGTTTGCAAGTGGCATGTAATGGCGTGGGTCCCACTAACAGTCACATAGAATAGTAATAATTGATGGACGGAGGCCATAATTGTTAATAAAAAATTATTTCGTGGTATCGATTGTAGCAATTAAAAGGATAAGTATAAGTAAAATTTATTTAAAGGCCAAAGTTCAGATTTTTTTTTTTTTTTTTTGTCATTAGGCCCTTATTAATTTTAATCTTAATATAATTCTAACAAAAATAAGAAAATAAATGCTCCAAATTGTAAGTATGAATTTTTAATTTATTTTATTAATTAATATACTATCCTGAGCAACTTGCCCATATTATACAAATCTAATTATAACCAAGTAAAAAAATCTTGATATGCATCTACAAACCAATTTTGCTTCCTAGAACATGGACAAATTTAACAGAACAAATACAGCCACAAAGAGTACCAAATCTATTAAATAAATGCCACCACTTTAAGGGCTTTTTGTCCTTATTTGTAACCCGGAAAACAATATTTTTAGAATCAAATTCAACAATTAAGGGAAAACTTTTCAACCGAGATTGAGAAAATGAAACCACAACCCTAATAATAGCAAGCACTTCAATCTAATCAGAGGCAATAGTCTCAGTTGAAAAAAATAAAGACACATTTTATCTCTCCACTTCAGTTTCTTACAATACCTCCAAAATCAGTAGGCCTGGTTTACCTTTTGCTACACGATCTATATTGAATTTAAAACAAGTACCATTCGTGGACCCAAGAGAAGTTAGATTTCATCGTTGATTTAATATTCTTAAGATGTCATCTGCTACAAGAAACCTATAAAGGTTACGAAAGAGAGGAAAATTTGGATTTCAAAAGCTTAAAACTTCTAAATTTAATACTATCTACTACATCCTCACAAATTTGGGTATTACAAGAGAAAAGAGTTTAATTTTGCCTAACTCACAAAGTCCAGAAGCAACAAAAAAGATTAACATCCAAGCCGCACAAATTCCATTAGAGTTTATTAGATTCTGGTATTGTCAACCTAGATCCTTAAAAGATTTTGGTAAAGTTGTAGAAATGTTCCACCATTTAAAAATTAAGCACTAAACCTTTCACTGAATGACACCCTTGGAAGCCGATTGAATAGTTTTCTCACATAAAGGACATCTTCAGGCCTTCAAATATGATATCAATTTTTGGTTGAACAAATTAACTCTACAAGGAATTTTATGAAGATAATGCTTTTCAAACAAAAATTGCTATTTTAGATGGAACAAAAGAAGACCATAAAGCATTAAGATTGAAATCCACAGTAGGTTGAACAATGACATTAAAATTTAATAAAGAATAAAAATTATTTACCGAGAGTTTATCTCTCCAATCAAATTTCTGAATAATATGATTTCAAGGAATATTTTGAGTTGTTGCCACTGCTCATCTTCAAAACTTCTAAATTCTCTCGGTGACAACCAGCCCATAAAGCCGAATACCGCTGTAGAAAAAACCATAACTCTCTCATATAAACTTTTTATTTGAGGCCAACCTAAATAATATAGGAAAAACAAATTTAAGAGATATATCATCAATCCAAATGTCGATCTAAAATTTTATCTTTAGACCATCATCAAGAATCCAACATAAAACATGCTTTAAGAAAATAGTTATAATATTTTGAAAAAAGTTGATGCAAACAATATCTTCCAAAGAGGGGACGTAACACCCATTATCCAGTCCTGTAAGATTGGATAATAAGTGTCAAAATTTTGTGCCGGAAGCACAGAGCCACTACATACATCTCTGACTGAAGCCTTCCTACACATTATATCTTAACATCTATAAATTTATGAGTCTCCAAAATATAACTTAGAAAATTTCTCAGATAATACTACGAAAGGACTACAAGACTTTTCTCTATATTATAAACATCCCAATATCAGGAAAATCATTTTAACACTTCTATAAATCTACCACAAACCAATTATAATTTCTAAATCAATTTCCCCAACATAATACTCAACATCAATTATAAAATCAATAATTCATTACCCGTAACATTTTCTCACAAATGAATGCCTCAAATATAACATTCAAGAATTTTTAACAAATGATCCATAATAACTCATCAAGGGTCAATATAAGATTTATAATCATCACTACACTATCTAACAATTCAAGAAATTTTTTTTAACAAATGATCCATAATACTCATCAAAAGGGTCAAATATAAGATTTATAATCATCATACACTATTCTTAATGCATATATCTCCGAGAATCATTTACATAATTATAAATACAAAGACCATAATCCATATATTAATACAAACCTCAAATAATTAGTTTACATGCTACTAAACGATAAATCAAATAACTATAAGTACTTCAGATCTATCCACTACTGTAAAGCATTCATCTTACTACACTTCTGCAACCACCATCTACCACATGCACATGATAAAATCAACGCGCTAAGCATAAAATTTAGAAATACTAATTTCTCTATTTCATAGGAAACTACACATAAATCCACATGTTCATAGCATAATTAAATTCTAGGGTATAACATTCAACACTTCATACCATAATTTAATCACAAGCTAATTACACATAGTCAACATTTATATCATAATTTAATCACACTTTCATAATCATCATTTAATATCATAAAATCATCATTTAATATCATAAATGATTTACTAGCTAAAATAATAATAAATAATAGTTAATATCACTATTAAATCACCAGTTATGATATTCACCATCAGTATTTAATACCCAATCACATAAATTATGCTTCTCTAAATTTAAGGATAATCCCTTATATAGTCATACCATCAAAATAGACCGGATAATTCCATAACTACCAACATGATTAATTATTTATTCAATCACTTAATAACATTATTTTAATTAATTAGTATATGGTGTTCAATTCAATATTCATGCATGGCATAAATACATATTTAATAATGACATTACAATATTCTACATAATAAGGCTTAATTCAATCACATAATAAAATATCCGTAATTTAGCATGTAATATCAAATTCAGAAACCATTTATCAATAAATAAAAGCATCATTCCAGTATAATTAATTCTTAATTTATTTCATAAAAATTGCATTTTTTATATTTCATAAAAATTGCATTTTTTATCAGGCCACTAACTCACCTAGAAGAGCCGAATAACAGATAGAGAAAACATAGTAATAGACAGCTCGAAAGTCATAACATCATAAGACCCGTCAATCGAAATCAAATGACCATATCATAATTTGGGGTTCGTTAGCCTCTGAATAATGGCAGTTCGTCAGCTCCTGAATAATTGACATTGCGTGTTACATAATAACATAGATAATATTATTTTTCCTATGACATGTCATACTTCTATATTATTACGAACTCGAACAAGTAAACTAGGGCCGGTAAAAATCCATTATATTTAATTCATTTCATAATTCATCTATGTTGGTGTTTATAACTTAGAATTTTTTGTCTTATAAATACACCAGAATATTCTATTATAGTTTGAAAAATACTCCCTTTCATAAAATTCATTTATTCATAAAATCATATTTTCCATTCATAAAATCATATTTTCCATGCCAAATTTCATCATAGTCTCATTCTTATAATTCACATTTTAATGATATAACCATACTCATAATCTCATCATTGCTCAATTTCGCATATAATTGCATATAATCATATTATATTCATAAATAATATTTTATGGTTCATAGCATAATAATTCATTTCATATAATTAATCACTTAATAAAATCGTATTTTCACATAATCATGATATTATTCCATATTTAGCATAATTTTCAAGACTTTGGCACAAATCCAATGCACTATCCAACATAATAAATCATCACGTAATTAATCCATAATTTTCATATTTCCTTAAATTCTCATTAATGAGACTTAAATTGATCAATTAATAAATTAATTGATCCAATGAGGGTTAGCAACCTAATATTTATTATTTCACTAAATTATACTATTAAATAGATGCCCAATTAATTTAATATCCATATATTCTATTATTTCTATTATTTACCATTTAATCACCTAATTCATTTAGATATAATTATTTAACTACTTAACCATTTAATAAAATTACTTCTCACCATTTAATTTAATATTATCACTTATTTATCACTGGTCCTAGTTGATTATCATCTTAATTAAGGTCAAATTACCATTAGGTCCTTAGGCCATGTTTGGTTTGATGTAATCAACCTGTAATGAAATAGGGATTACATTACATGATTGATTACATTATTTGGTTAAACTTTTTTTGGACAATGTAATGTAATTGAGATTACATATGTAAGCTTCATTACTTAAATTGATGTGATGAATATTACATAAAAAAACACATGTATTGTCCATTACATCAAGCAAATTTAATACCAATAACATCAAGCAAATTTAATACCAATTACATCAAGCTACCCCAATAAAAACTTTACTATTCAAGGCTATCTAACACTACCACCTCACTACCACTAACACCACCGCTCCACCAACCTCAACACCACCAATAATCCACCACCACCACCACCACCATCGCTCCACCAACCTCACCACCACCTCAACCACCACTAATCAACCACGCTCACCACCACCTCAACCACCACCACTAATCCACCACCACGACCATCACCACCACCACTAATCCACCACCACGACCATCACCACCACCACCACCACCACCTCAACCACAACCACTAATCCACCTCCACCACCACCACCACCACCGCCACGACCATCACCACCACCACCCTCACCTTCACCTCAACCACCATCACTACTATCAGCATCACCATCACCATCACCATCCACCTCCACCACTCCACCATCTATGTATTTAGATATTACATTTCATGTATGCATATGCATTTGAATATGTAAAAATAGTAAATGGTAAATCACTATTAGTAAAATTTAATCCTAATAGTCGACTCAATTGACAATATTCAATCTATGAATAATGAGACATTTTTCTCATTTATGAAATTTCTAATCACAAGAATTTTGGTTTTGGTTTTATGATTTGCGAAAATTTACTGATAATATTATATTTGCTAAAATGCCATAAGTAAGTTTAAAATGGTTTAATAAAACTCATTTGAATTTAATTAAAATAATCCAGTTTGATTTACTCTCTTTTTTAACGAACCAATTAATAAATCCAAGTTTTGATTTTTACTCTCTTTTTTAAACGAACCAATAATAAGTTGAAAATAATTAAAATAATAAATTTTTTAATTGAATATTGGTATTGAGCTAATTACAAACAAAGTGGCACGAAAATAAAAAGATTTATACAAGGGTATAAAATTTATTATTCAAATAATATTGATTATTGTTTCTAAATCTGTATGAAAATTGAAACAAATTTCTATTGTTTAAAAAAATAGACAGGCTATGCTTAGAAGTGAGCAATTTGGAACTCAGTTATTTATCAAACTTATTGTTTGAAAAAATTTATTGTGTATTACTTTGAACAAATAAATGAAATAAATTATTTATCAAACTTGTAGTAATTCACATCTTGCTGACGTTAGTTTCATATAAAAAATTTACTTATACCGAACATATGATTCCACAAATAAATGATAAGTTATTATGTCAAACCCTATTCTATAATTTATTATTTTCATATAAATTATTTCATATAAATAAATAAAGTACGAACTGAATGATGTCAAATTATGGAATATATATATATATATATATCTTTAATATGACCATTGATTTATTAATTTTCATTTGTCAAATATGAACCAAATTATTTGAGGTGATGAATGGTGGTGGAGTGGTGTTTGAGGTGGTAAAGTGGTGGTGGTGGTGGTGGTGGTGGTGGAGTGGTGGTGATGATGGTGGTATAAGTTGATGGGTGGTGGTGGTGGTGGGGGACGTGGTGAAGTATGTTTTGGTGGTGGTAGTGTTTTAATTATCTATTTATTATTTTACAGTACATATTTACAAACATATTTACAAACAAACATAAAAATGGAATGGTGATTACATTCCATAAATTTTCTCAATTACATTACCAAACATAGTAATAGAATCTTAATTACATTACATTCCATATTTCAATAATGGAAGTGCAAGTACTGATCATTATATATGTTATCATTACTTTCAGGAGACTGTTGTATCTAGAGTTGAAATTGAATCTCAAGTTGAAGAGGGGTCTAGTGAACCACGCCCAGTTGATGCTACTCAGATATATCTACAAGAAGTTGGTGGTATCAAGAAGTAACGAGTGTACGGTCATCTCTTTTCTTTGGTCATTCTAGCACCTCTAGCTCTTTTGCTACATCTCGCCTTCGAGAATAAGCTGGTGAAAATATTGATGCTCGAATTCAGGAGATATGAAAATATTGATGCTCGAATTCAGGAGATATTAGAGTAACGAATGAAAGAGTTGGAGATGCGACATCAACTAGAGTTGCAACAATAAAAACAAATTATGGAAGAAAAGTTGCAGCAGCAGTTACCATAACAAGTTGCAGAGCTTGTTCATAATCATTTGACACCTATGGCTCCACCAGTTCATACTTCAGAGCATCCTAGATCGCAGTCTTCTTCAGATGCTCACACTGGTACTTAGGGTGATGATATAATCTAAGTTGACTTTTACTCGCTTTGTATTAACATATTTAATAGTACGTTTAAGACACATTGTTGTTTCTATTTGCGATAATTTCTGTTGTCTTGATATTTTAAATATATTCAATATTATGTTGTTAACTTTCTTTATTTGATTTTAAATTAATTTTATTAGAAATATGACAGGATTAGAATATTTATAAATGTGGAAATATGGAAATGTTTGGAGCCAGATTGATAAATAGGTAAATAGCAACAGATTTAGAAACGAATTAGAGACGGATTTTATACGCCAATGATACTTGATTCACATATGTCAGTGAAGCGCTTTTGGGAAAGATATAATGCACAATGAGCTTGTACAACCATTTCATGCTCTCTGTCAAGTTAGAGCATTCTATCGAGCCCTCTTTATCTGCAGAAAACTTTTTCACAATCTTTTTCATAAAGTCTTCCTTTTTGTAATCGCTAACCCTAGACACGTCCTTAATTTTGGTCACCCTGGACCCAGCATTCTGATAAGTGTTATTTTTATAGTATTTTTATTGTGATTTTGATTAAAATTTCTATTACTTTTAATTTATTTAATTAGTTTTTTATGTAATATTGATATGTGTTTTTATTTAAAAAGCTCCTTTGAAACACAACTCACCTTGATTTTGAGGAACTTGATTTTGAGGAAAAATGTAGGGTTTTGCAAGAAAAAGGACAAAAATAAGGTAAAAATTCATTAAGCACGCCTGCTACAGTACCCGTGCTACAGCTACAGTGCCCGTGCTACAATGCCCGTGCTAATCAGCACGCCCGTGCTGTTATTGCATAAGACTTCCAGAGCCGTGCACGCCCCAGACCGTGCTACAGTGCACGCCCGTGCCAGGCAAGAAATCAATATTTTGAGTCAAAAGTTGCCAACTAATCCCTACCATTTTCACAAGGCACTTTGGATACTTTCTTCACATGCCAGTCAAAGTTAAACCATGTGCATTTGAGAAACCATAATTGAGAGCAATTTATGGCTTGATTTACAAACCTTTCCACCTCACAAAGTTGGACTTTACTCATTAAAACACAAAGCTTGTTCCCTCAAGAAGTCTATAAAAGGAAGGGAAGAAGCCACACCAAGGAGTATCCATCCATCCATCACACACATTACACATTACACTCCACTCTCCATCTTTCTCTCATTTTATAGTTTTGTATATAGTTTATTTTTAGAAGCTAAGTATTCAAGAGTTGTGCAAAGAGTTGTGCAAAGTATTGCAAGGAAGCCATCGAAGCAATTCCATCACTAGTTCTTATTTCTAAACTCTTAATCCTTGTTTATTTCTTTCCTTAATCCTTATGATTATGGAATATTATCAAGTATTATTGGGTTTTATTTAGTACTAATGTGTAACTAAATTCTTATACTAAGGGGTTTTGATGTAGTTAAATCTCTTTTCCAATTTATGCAATTGAGATTTATTTTTCCTTATTCAAGTTAATGATTTATTTAATGACTTAATTGCTTCTAGCAGAATTTTCCCCTAGATTGATTTATTTATTATCACTATCGGAAAAGGATCTTTGATAAATGAAAAGGTTAATAAAACACATGAAAGAATAATAACTTGAATGCGGAAAGCTATACGGTTTGACTCATGGGGGGTTTTCCATAAGTTAATGACTTTCTTAGTTTATGAATTCACAAAGAAAACCAATAAAATTAATGATTTAATTTCATGTTTGATTGACGCTAATGGAAGATAGGTAATTAGACCCGGGTTAACAATAGCTAACAATACATCGGGAGAAGCTTGTTTAGTGAATTTTTTGGGTTCGTTTCCCCCGTAACTTTGAATAAATTAAATTGATCAATGAACTTAATGGAAAATAAAATTGGATAGAGTTAAGGTTGAAAATCAAACTCTAGTAGTTTTACTTCTGATTTCTTTAATCAATAATTGCTTGCTTAACTTCTTATTTTTTACCTTTGTTGAATTTTAAATTTCTATAAACAATTTCATCATTTATCGTTTAAAATATAACAGGATGAACATAATTTTGATACTTTGGATTACAATCCTCCGTGGGAACGATATTTAACTCATCATAAATATTAACTTGTAGCGATTCGTACACTTGCGAAATAAGCTGTCAAGTTTTTGGCGCCGTGACCGGGGATTTGGCATACAATACAATCCAATATCAATACGAATTATCTTGTTATTAATTTAGACATTTTGTTTTTATTTCTTGATTCAAATATTTGTTTATATTATTTGTATTTTCTTGTTTCTCTGTTTTTATTGATTTTTATTTTCATTATTTTCTTGCGAATTATTTTGAGAAGTTTCATCAACAAGTAGTCGTAAGTTTTATTCAACAACATTTAGAGCCATTTTATGCACCTTGGGCAAGATTTAATGAATTGTTAGAGAGATTTCCTTATCATAATTTTACAAATGAATATCTCACTTACATATTCTATTATGGATTAGATGAAGAAACTAAAAATTGGATCTCTATTTTTATTGATTTTTATTTTCATTATTTTCTTGCGAATTATTTTGAGATGTTTCATCAACAAGTAGTCGCAAGTTTTATCCAACAACATTTAGAGCCATTTCATGCAGCTTGGGATTGGAATCACCAATATCCTCAAAATTTTGAGTATGAAGAAGAAAAGCAAAAGAATCTAGAGGATTTGATTTCTGCCCTTACTAATTCTCACATTGAATTTATGAATGAAACTCGTGAGAATTTTAAAATTCAACAAACAGCAATAGAGAAATTGGAGGTACAAGCAGCAAAATTGATGACCATGGCAATTAATGAATATCGAAATGAGGAGTGCAATTCTAAGAAAACTTCATGGGAAATTGCATATTTAGAAGAAGTAAAGCCTACATGTGAAAAATGCAACTCCTTTGAAGATGAATTAAATCTCAATTTCTTATTTTCAGATGGAAGATGGAGTTAAATCTCAATTTTCTGTTCCAGAGACATGTATTAATGAAGGTACAATTGGAAGGACCTTGGTTGAGGAGTCTAAATGAAAACAAGAAGAAAACAATATTGGTGGATGAAAGAAATAATTGGAGGACTATGATTTGATATTGATTTGAGCTCATCAATGGTCTTTATATATACACCACCAGAAGATCCTTTTTTTTCCAATAATACCACATTTAATAAATTGTGTTCTCCATAATTTAATACAGATTTTTCCCCAAGTTCATCATTCAAAGCAAGATGTTGTTGGTATGATGAGCATAAATTGACGAGCATAAATTTTTTCAACCTAGCCAATCTTGAGGGCATCTTCAACCAAGACCCATGTGTGATACTACATGATACATACTATGGGCGAATGCCATTATTTGATAAACTTCTCAAAAGTCGAGTTTAAAGACTTTAAACAAAACGCTAATGGGAGGCAACCCACAAGTTTTCTTTCTCTTCCTTTGCAAATTTTTATTTTATTTTCTTTTATTACTTATATTTTTCATTTTGTTCTCCCATCCTTAAACCATTATTTTCTTTTTTTTGGTGTTTTGTATTGCAGGTAAAAAAAAAAAAAAAAAAAAAAAAAAAAAAAAAAAAGGTCAGGCTCTTAGCACCCCCAGGCCGTGCTATCCAAGCACCCCCGTGCACAGTGGCACGCCACCTGGCCTTTTGCTAGCTTCTTGACTCTTGGAATGGAGGAAAGCATGCCTGTGCTACCGTGCTACAGTTCCCGTGCTATCCAGCACCCCCGTGCTACAGTGCACGCCCTGGCTCGTGCTAGCCTCTGACTCTTGGAGTGGTGCTACAGTGCCTGTGCTACAGCCGTGCTACAGTGCCGTGTTACAGCTACAGTTCCTGCGCTACAGTGCATGCTTCCTTTCCATTTTTATTATTATTTATTTTTTTATTTTTTTTATTTTTTTAGATTTTTTTTTTCTTCTTAACAATTATGCCTATATAATTATTATTATTATTATTATTATTGTGTTATGTTGTTATATCTTTTTATTTTTGTGTAGTATTTAATTTCTCACTATTAGAATGTAGGCATTGAAACTATGCACTTGGCTTCCTTGAATTTTATTGTATTTTTCAATACAATAGTGGTAAGGTGTTCTTAACTCTATTTTATAACTCTATTTTTAATTCTTATACCCTTGTTTTTGATGAATTATATGATAAGTTTGGAGAATTGATCTTATTTTTGCACACATTGGGGACAATGTGCTAGATTAAGTTGGGGAAAGGAAAATTTTAGTTAAAATTTTATTTTATTTTATTTATTTATCTTTTTTTTTTGTTTATTTCATTAGTTTAATATGGATGGAATAATTATGAGCGAAATTTATGATTTATCTTAAAATCATTAACATTTGAATAAATTAATGATGTTTCCAAAGTTAATTGTTTCTAACCAAATGTATATTGTTAACATACTTCTTTGATTTAACCAATTGTTTAGAAAATTTTGAATCCTAACTTGAATATAAAACAAGGGACACTAAAGCCATATTACATGTGTATGTTTTAAATCAATAAAGGAATGAAGGTTTTATTTTAAACAAAAGTAGTAGGGAGCATAAACATGCAACTAACTTATTACTTATATTCTATAAATATAATAAGTGGTTATGGGCATTAAAATGCATACCACAAAAGAACTTACTTATATTCCTATAAATATATAAGTGGTTTATGGAGGCATAAATTGCAACAACAAAAGAAGAAAAGATGAGAAGTGGGTAATGGAGCATAAAATGCAACCAATTTCCTTTAATAGAAGTAGCTTACTAAAATGCCTTGAGAATGAGAAAATATTAATTGTAGGCTAAACTTGTCCCAAGTAACTAATATTCCTAAAGAAGGAGACAAATATTCCTTACTCATGTTTAATAAAAGAATATGTTATAATTAATTTTGGCTAGAATAACTAAGCATAGGAAATAATATCAATTTTAATTCTTATGTTAATAATTTGGACAAATTTTTAAATTCGTGATAATTATTCCCTACTATAATTAAGCTAGCTTAAGCTAGCTTTCTTAGTTTTTAGTTTGTTGCTTGAGGACAAGCAATGGTTTATTTATTTTGTTGCTCGGTGATGTTTAAACTCGATTTTCATTAATGTGATAGTTGTTGAATTCTGTTAGTGAGGCTCAGAGTATTTAATTGCCAATAGTTGATAGTATTGATTTGTGAGGCTCCCATAGTTCACTTATGTTTGTGATTTCATGATTGCTTTGTTCTTTTCGATTTCTGAATTAAAAAAAAAATAATCATATTCATAATTCATTGTTCGTGAACCCGAAAAGTAGCAACAAATTTATCTCTCTTACATGTTAGTAGGTGGATAAAAGTATATTTTGGTCAAATGTTTAGTTTTGATCTCTTTGAAAGATGATTGCTCACTTATATGCTATTTTACTAGGTTTTGATTATTCTGGTGTCTTTTTCTAACGGGCATGTATACATAATAATGAGATACAATAATAGATTTATTTAATTTTTACGTAAATGGTGGGTGTAAATTTCATTGATATAGTGAATGGATGTTAAATTTCTACATGTATTCTGCTTGATAGGAGAGTATTCAGCTGTCTTACTGAGTGACGCAGAACGGTTACGTGAATGGGAAAACTATTATACTCCGTCAGGAGTTTTGATTAATAACGTATGATTGGATGAAATAAAATAGAGAAATATATTCTCAAAGAAGTTTATTGATATGAATGATGATCAAAGATAATTAATCCGTTCATAATACAAAATAACCTATTTATAGGTTTAGGCTTAAACATTAAAAACCTAAAAATAACACAAAGAAAACGTAACTAGACAAAACCCTAGTAAGGGTGGTGGCACGGGCGTGCTGGAACTCTCAGAGGCTAGCACGGGGCGGGCTTGGCATGACACGGGTGACGCGGAACCCTATGGAAATTAATTCCAAGAACTCTATGACAAGATTTGGAATAGATCAAAGATCAAACTAAACTCCCCTCTATGGCTAAACTCCCTCTATGGCACCCAAAACTTAAAGAAGCAAGAACAACAATAATAGAGTAAAAAGGAATAAGATAACGCACAAAATAAATTGAAATAAGTTTACCTTAATTAGAGGAATGCAAACTCACAATCTCTCTAATCAATGGAACACGCCTAAGCATGAACAAAATCTGTAGCTTTAATATTTCGTTGAATGATTTATGTAACGACATAACAAGGCTATTTATACTAATTCTGAAAGGTCCTAATCCTTAAAGGATTTAGAATAATTAATCTAAATCAGTTAATGATAAGGATTTAACTAATCTAAACCAAGTAAGGATAAGGACTAATTAATCCAAACCAACTAAGGATAAGGATAATTAATCCAAACCAACTAAGGATAAGGAATAATTAATCCAAACCAACTAAGAAATCCAAACCACTAAGGATAAGGATAATTAATCCAAACCAACGGATAAGGAATAATTAATTCCAAACAACTAAGGATAAGGAATAATTAATCCGCAAGCCAACTAAGGATAAAAAATATAAAAAAGGGTGGCCAATCTTATTGGTGGCCCAACCCATTAACAACATTACATACCTCAAAAACTAACGAAATGGGCTTTAAACTTAAATTACGCCAAAGTTACGGCTCTAGTACGGCCAGGGCGTTGCTACAACCATCAACATATTGCCCTCCAATATGTAGTAAGCTTAAGTGTGCCTTCAAGTTCGTTCCACACAACACTTGTTGAAAGCAAGATCATGAAGCTCTTGTGTAACTTGGTCTTGAACATATAAGGACATGGCTGCCCCATGTCTCTTTGTATGATTTCTTGTAATTGATCCACTAAGAAGCACTAATGGATTTTCCATGTTATTCTCCTTGTTCCCTTGAGCTGCATGGATGAGTGATGGCTGATCCGTATCATCCCCCCTTCTTTAAAAAGATTTGTCCTCAAATCTGCATCCATCTCAAAAGGAGACAAATCACTAATATTGAAAGTGGCAAAAACACCATACTTACCTGGCAAGTCTAAAAGGGTGGCCCAATTTATTGGTGGCCCAACCCATTAACAACGTTACAACTCAAAACTAACAAAAATGGGCTAACTTATTACGCCAAAGTTAGGCTGTAGTACGGCCAGGGCATGCCACACCATCAACATATGCCTCCAATCTCCAGGTTTAAAACAACATGCCTCCTTCCCTTGTTGGCACGGTTGGCATAGCCTTTGTTCTTCATGTCCATATGAGCCCTAGTCTTAGCGTGCATTTCCTTTACTAATGCAGTCTTCTTCTCACCATTAGAAAACTCATGCAACAAAGAAACAGAACTAGAAGGTAGAGAAGAAGTGTCAATGTTAGTCAAATTAAGCAAAAACTCCTTAAACCGAATCATCAAGACCGATCTACCCTCACTAACACTGCTTTGGATCTCTCTCTCTATCACATACATACTTTGTTTCTTTCTTCCGTCTCTTTGTTTTTCACTCTCAATTGGGCCATTAATTTGTTTTGTGATTTTTGTGGCCTTTTTCTTCTTCTTCTATCCTCAACTCTTCCTCTCTTTTGTTCTCTCGAAACTCCTGAAACCTCTTCTCTTTTTTTCTCAATGCCGAGACCTCTCCTCTCTCTTTGAAGTAGCTTCTTTTTGGTCATTTATATACTTCTTGTGGTGATAATGGTACAAGAACCACCTTTTTTACCTTATGAATCAAAGAATATCGGTTATGGAATCCATCATGAAAGTGCTCTTCTATCATATTAGCCATGGGTCCTTCCTAACAACACAGTGGCCTGCTTGCATAGGTACTATTAATCACATTAAAAATCTCATCTTTTGTAGCAATTCCAATAGAAAATGGTACAAGTCCTGTCGTGTTACCTCACCTCCCCCACAATCATTCAACATTGCAATTTTATAAGGTTTTAGGAATGTTTTAATACATGCCAAATTTCAGTTTGTTCACATATTTTATACTAGCCAACATTAGTGCAACTACCTCCATCAATAATAAGAGTACACACTTTTTCACTAATCAAACATCTAGTGTGAAATATGTTCTCACGTTGCTCAAGGCTTTCCTCCTTAACATGCATATTCAAGGCTCGCCTAGCAACTAAAATTTCACCATGTTCAGGAAGTATTAAATTATCTGAATCATCTTCATCATCTGAATCATCATCATCAACATCAATTAATTTAGGCATATCATCATAATCACTACATTCAGATTCAGAACTAATATTCCCATTATCTCTAGCAATCATAAATCTTTTATTAGGACATTGAGATGCAATATACCCTTTCCCCAAACATTTAAAACATTTAATTTCTCTAGAAGGGGTTGTAGAGTTAGAAATACCTTGGTTGTCCTTAAATGAAGTTTGGATAGCCTCTTTACCTTTTGAAGTTGATTCTGTCCTTTGGAAATTGGAACCTTTAAAGTCCTTCTTTTCACCTCCTTTGGGCCATTTAGATTCCCCATGTGTTGTTAGGTACTTGTTTGGTGGATCTCTTCCCTTTTTTTTGCCCTTTCAATTTTTCATGGCCATCATCTATCATTCTTCCAGGGTAATCATAGCGATACATCTCTAAAGCATCAGCAATGTCCATTATTTAGACCTCAAGGAATCGAGAACATGGTGATCTTGTTCATCCGTCTGCATTTTGGCTCTTAGCCATGCCAATCTCCATCTCCTTGTAAGTATTTCTTCACACTCTTCCCTCCTTGCAACCATCTGCTAATTTATTATGTAAATCCCTAAAGTAATGAGTAGGGACATAACTTTTGGTGCATTAACTCCTTCATGATCTCCCCATGGTGTACACGGTCCGCATTCCCTTTCTTCTTTTTTTAACCAAGCAATTTGTTCCCACCAAAAACATAGGCATAATCCTTGAATTCACCAGCAGCAAGAATGAGATTTCTTTTCTTGAGAATAGTTTGGCATCAATCAGATTTGTTCTACCTTCCTCTCCCATTCAAAGATATTCTTCAGCATTGTTTGTTACCTTTGAATTTCTGGAATTCTCATCTTAATTTGATCCCCCAGTCTGCCATCAATTTTATTAATTAGTAATCTTCAGTCTCCTCATCATCAATGGGTTTGAAAAATCTAGTTTTGGGTGGATGAGTTTCTTGGTTGGTATTGAAGCTTTGTGGAAGCTTTTTAAATTCTCTTGCAATTAATAATATAAATGTCTTGAAGAGATTGTTGAAGGTTCTAACTGTCCTTGGATTGATTCCCATGAAAAATTTCAGGCTGAGGATCTTTAAATTTGATTTCATCCGCATTACTATCTCCAGATTTGGGGCCTGTACTCATGGTTAGTACTTAATAAAGAAACACGAAAAGATTTGAGTTTATAGTAAAAAGCACTCGTGTTTACACTCTTTAATCACTCCTTGCAATTCCTCCAATTGTACTTCAGAATCTTTGGTCAACCAACCAACTCAAAAGCACGTTTAGAAACAAGGAATAAACCTTAACAATGAAAAGCAAGCGCAAATTATAGAAAGAAGACTCAAAAACGAGATGGACAGCAGCACAAGAACAAAATAATGCACTACTTAATTATCAATTAGAGTGTAGTAAACAAGCAAACACACCCTGATAATGTAATAGAAGCAAAAGAAAGCTCAAACAAGAATAAAGAAACTAGAATTTAAAAGACAATTTCTGGATATAATGTATGAATTTAGTTGTATGATTTTTAGTTTATTTACAAAGCCAAACCAAATATGGACCTAATTAATTTTACCGCAAAAACAAAGCAAGCATCAAGAAAAATCCAAAAAAAAATTTTTTTTTTAATAAGGTCAGTAGCCTAGCTACGGGCGTGCTTATATAGCTTGGGTTCGACAAATGTAGCAGTCAGCAGGCCTAAGCACGGGCCATGCTTATTGTGAAGCACGGGCATGCCTGACTTGTTCAATCCCTTATCCTTTTAAATGTAACCCAATTTAGGTAGGATTAGACTTTTGACAAGGAATTGTAGTGGATATGCTTAATCTCAAAAAGATATGGACAACTAAATTCTGGTTACTTATTCACAAGTAGTTTAAGATTAGATTTTATCAAAAGATTAGGTGGATAAGCCTTAATCTCCATAAAATAAGGTCAAATCCCTAAGAATTAGGCAACAAATCCGTATGAATTAGGACAAAATCCACACAACACAACTCAAGCTTCAATGGTGGAAAGAATTTTTCTTCCTCTTCTTTTTTTTTTTTTTTTTTTTTTTTTTTTTTTTTTTTTTTACAGATCCTAATTGCAAGATCTAGATCACAACTTTATGAAAATTTTTAATTTTTTTTATAGAAAACAAGAACAAATACTAAAGAAATCAACAAATGATTCAAAAATTCAAAATTAACTAAGCAAACAAGAAGCAACACAGGAATTTTAAGAAAACAAGAAAAAAAAATCACAAACCCTAGAACTAAGATAAATAAAGCATTTACCTTAATCTTTTGCTAAAATGATACGCAACTGATGCGGAACCCTATGGAAATTAATTCCAAGAACTCTATGACAAGCATTTGGAAATAGCAATTCAAATATCAAAACTAAACTCTCCTCTTATGGCACCCCAAAACTTTAAAGAAGCAAGAACACCAATAATAGAGTAAAAGAATAAGATTAAACGCCACAAATCAATTTGAATAGATTTTACCTTGGATTCTTGGATACAATTAGAAGGAATGGCAACTTCACAATCTCTCTAATCAATGGAACGCCTAGCAGAACAAAATTGTAGCTTTAAATATTTCGTTGAATGAGTTATGGTAACAACATAACAAGGCATTTTACTAATTCTAAAAAAGGTCTGATCCCTTAAGGATTAGAATAATTAACATCTAAATCAGCTAAAGGATAGGATTTACTAATCTAAACCAATTAAGGATAAGGACTAATTAATCCATACAACCTAGGATAAAGGAATAACTAATCCAAATAAACTAAAGATAAGGAATAATTAATCAAACCAACTAAGGATAAGGATAATTAATCCAAACCAACTAAGGATAGGAATAACAATCCAAATCAACTAAGGATAAGGAATAATCTAATCCAAGCCAACTAAGGATCAAAATAAAAAAAGTGTGGCCCAATTTAATTGGTGGCCCAACCTTACGAAATTAATCAAAACTAAACAAAAATGGGCTAACTTATTAACGCCAAAGTTTAGGCCTCTAGTACGGCCAGGGCATGCTACACATCAACATATGCCCATATTAAGTAAGAAGGCCTAAGTGTGCCTTCAAGTTCCACACAACACTTGTTGAAAGCAGATCAATTTGAAGCTCTTTGTGTAACTTGGTCTTGAACATATCAAGGACATGGTACTGTATGACTTCTTGTAATTGATCCACTAAGAAGCACTAATGGATTTTCCATGTTGTTCTCCTTGTTCCCTTGAGCTCCATGGATGAGTGATGGCGGATCCGCATCAACGGGCTTGCCGAAACTCGAATCGTAACTGGTCCTGTCGGCACGGGCGTGCTTGTCATGGCACAAGCGTGCTAGGACTTCCAGAGGCTAGCACGGTCAGTCTATCTCTGCCTAAGATTCTTGGTCTTGGGCGTGTCTCACGTCTTGGACTTCCAGAGTCTGGACTTCCAAAGACTCTTTTTCCTTGGTTTGCATCGATCCAAGTCTTCCAAATATTGAAGTGCAAGTTGCTCTGCATCACTGAGGATATGGGAAAGCTAATTGTGGAGTTGCCATATGCCTTGCTTAATAATTCTTCATTGTGTTCCATTGATTGAGGCCTTAGCTCATACTGGTGGTAAGAAATTCGGTGAGCCAATAATTTTCATTCTATAGTTTTTTACTTTATTAGGTTCCTAAATTATCCTATATATTTATTTCTAGTTTGTATGTTGGCCAAACTTCCAAACTTTTGGCTGTTAATTATTTCTAGTGGTCTGTACTTATATATTCTTTAGTTCCTTAAAGGAGATGCTTAATGCAGTTGAGCAACATGGGTTTTAATGCTAAAAATTTTGTCCCTGAATTGTTGCTACTTGCTATGGCTTTCGTTGTGGCTTTTCTCCAATGATTTCTTTTGGGTTATTTTACATTGCAATTTCATTGAAGTATTGAATCCAGTATTGAAGTTTTTGTAGGGTTACGAGTTCGAATTTAGTTGGAACAGAAAATATGAGATCCTGCTACAAAAATGAATCTTAGCGCCATTTCTTCTTGATTTGATACAAAAGATCATTGATGAATGGTTGTGATTTACACTAATATTTGACAATGATATTCATATTGGCAGGTTAAAAATAAAAAATCTTTTCCATTCAAGCTACTATCAATCCAAGTTT
>NW_023591078.1:446203-460822 GCF_014843425.1 Jatropha curcas | reverse complement strand
ATTTCCCGGAATTGCCACAGGGATTCATCTTTGCATGAAAACATGGCAAGTCATGGCTTTTTCATGCCAAACAATCTGTACTTCCTCATGTCCACACATCTACCCATATTTGAAGGATACCCATCTGGAAACCTTAATGATCGTACCCATTCGCCCACCAATAATTGCCTTTTGGGGGTTTATTCTAAACAATAACTTGCCCTTTTTGAAAACTTACAGTAAGTACAGATTGTGATCGAGTAAGTACAGATTGATCGGAAAGTCTTTAGTCGACGACAAAATTTCCTTTTCATGTCTGCTCTCGCTTTTGCATTATCCTTTGGTTTTTTCCCTTCAATGTTCATTACAGTGTTGAACAAGATTTTCAAAACACATTTTTTTCTATATGCATCCACATTCAAGGTTATGACGGATTTAGAACTGAAAACTCCACTATGGCAAATCCAGAAGATGCTTCGATTTTTCCACCCGCTATTTCCTGCCCAATTCTTGTATTTGGCTCATCTGCAACCTTGAACTCTGTAAAACCTTTTCATAAGCCCCCAGATCTTCAATTTCTTGTAATATTTCAGCTCAGGCTTCACAGGCGGAGGGGGTTCAAACAATTAGTCGTGTTTCTTTCTAAAGGCATGACCTCGATTTCTTCCTCAAGGGGTGAGATCTCTGATTAAGGAATTTGCGGATGGACAATTCCAAACCAAAAATTGTTTACCTCCATTCTTTAGTGTAAATGCATTAGTGTTTTCCATTGCAAATGGGACAAGCCAATTTGCCTGCCCGCTGCTCCACCCAGATAACATTCCAAAATGCTGGAAAATCACTTGCATGCGTCCAAAGCCAAAGCCAGCTTCAGCATTACGAAATTCTGATTTGGTCGAAATATCTCGAATGTGAGTGTCCAACTCTCCATTATATTCCCAACATAATCAAATACATTAATGCAATATTTAGAAATTATATATATTTAAAGCCTTCGGATTCGTATCCATACTGGCTGCAAGTAAATTAGCACATCAACTCTGTTCTTATTGCGGACTGAAAGTCTTCTGGAGCTGTATTATAACCAATGTGTTTATAAAGTGGTGTCTATATAAATTTTATGATCTGTTGAGATTGGCTCATTATACTAAAATTCTCTTAAAATACATGACCCTACAATGGTTGTTCTAATTTACACTATAATATAGACATGATGTACTTTGGATATTAAGTCACTTCATAGAGGTACACATGAGGCTAATCAGTTTAGTAGTTCACACAAATTTTGCGTTATAGAGATCACCTAAGTTCAGATTTTTATGGTCTTAGTAGCAAAGGTTTATATGATATTATAGGATAATATAGTATAGTGATTTTATATTTATGTAATAGTGGTCTCCATTTTGTATATATATTTTAGATATATATTGATATGTGTTTAATGTATGCTACGATATATAAAATTTATAGTACTTTAGTTATATATCCTATAGGATAATTACTTTACTTTATTCATACAAGGATAAGAAGTATCTCATTCTCACATGATTGGAATTTTGAAAAATATTCATAGTACACTTTACCGTGTATTTTATAGTAGGATATATATATATTATATATATATATATAATATATATATTATCACTATATATATATTATTATATATTATATTATATATATATACTGGATGGAATTAAATGAATAGTGAAAATAAGAGTGCAGAACATATCGGCACAAAACACATCAAATCTAAAATAACAAAGGACACTCATAAAACCACTTCCAAATCAAGCCAACATTCTTCCAAAGGACAAAATGGCCACTACAGGCCTCCAATCCAAAGTCATCATTCATTAATAAAAACATATTTAAAAGAATAATAAACGACAATAATATAAAATAAAGAAAAACACAGCCAAAACTTCTCAAGGAAAGAGTTGCCAATAATTAAGAACATGTAATAACCTAATATTGCATTAAGTATTTGATTATGTTTAAATTGCTCAACCGCCAATAACCTTACCCTGTACATTATCTTTTGGTAACAAAATAAATGAATAAATTGTTCTCACTTTACTCTTTTTTTTCCCTTAGTAAATAAGTCAGAAAGAGGAACTCATTTCTTGAAAAAAAAAAATATATTTTTCATTAAATTGTTCATAGAGTAGACTCGTAAATTGGGTCTAAATTAAAGTTGTTATCACGCCGAAAAATTGAAAACAATTATTCAAGGAAATTCGGTTTCTAAAAAATTGAATTTTCTACTTCGTTATTATCCTCATAGTTTTTCATGAGCTCAAGTTTGTGATCTATTATATCTATTATATATTTCGAATTATTTAGAAGTGTTAATTTCAAATTAGGTTTAGGGTTAATTTAAAATTTCCATCAACTTCATTAAATTCAATTTTAAACTTATTTGAAAACTGAAACTTGCAACTTTATATTTGAGACCAACCAGTTTCAGGAAAAACCTTGATTAGGTGTAGTGTTATTTAAAAGTTTCTTATCAACTATAAATTCAATTTTCAACTTATTTGAAACTGAAACTTGTCATCTTTATATTGAGACGACAGTTTCAAACTTTGGTAGGGTTAGGTTTAATTTAAAGTTACCATCAAACTTATAAATTCAATTTTTTAACCTTATTTGAAACGTGAAACGTGCGATCTTTATATTGAGACGACAGTTTCAGAACTTGGTCACGGAAAAACATACATAAAATAATAATAATAATAATAATAACAATAATTAATAATAATAATTTAATTAATAATAATAATAATTAATAATAACAGTAACAATTTAATACCAATAATAAATTTAATAATAATAATAATAATAATAATAATTTAATAACAACAAACATAACAATATTATTTTTAAAAAATGAATAACCAATAACAATATTTAATAATAATTATTATTATTATTAACCATTAACCAATAATAATAATAATAATTAATAATTACTAACAGTAACAATAATTAATAATTATAACATTAACATAATAATAATAATAATAATAATAATAATAATAATAATAATAATAATACTAACAGTAACAATAATATAATGTATAAACATTTAACAATAATAATAATAATTAATAATAATAATAATAATAATACTAACACGTAACAATTTTAATACAATAATAATAATAATAATAATAATAATTAATAACAACAACAAACATTAACAATAATAATAATAATAATAATAATAATATAATTAATAATAATAATAAATAAAAACAAACAATAATAATAAAATTGCGCAAAAAAAACACATAAATCGCAAAAGAAAAAAAAAATCGAAAAAAAAATAAATTGCAAAAACTAATTACCTTAACTAATGTCCAAACGTGGCGAACGGCGTTGAGGAGGTGACCGGATCTGCAATGGCACGCTCCGGGTGGCGCACCAGCGGGCTGGAGCGGGTGACAGGAGGGGCATGGAGCGGCGCTGCGGATGGAGAGAGAGAGGAGAAGGAGAAGAAAGAAAGAAGAAGAAAGAAGGAGGAGGGCGTCTGAGCCGTTTTAAAGCCCTAAATTTTTGCGACCGACGTATCGGTCGCAAATTTTTACTCTGCGATGTCGTTTTACTTTGGGACAAAATTGCGACGATTTGCGACTCAAACCTGTTCGTTCGCAAAATAATCGGTCGCAATTATGTCACCAATCGCGTCTTCAGAACTTATTCCTTAATTTTTGTAAGGCGGCGCATTTTTTGCGACGAAAAAATACCTTAGTCGCAAATCGTTGCAAATCGTAGTTACAAGGGGTCGCAAACTGAAAAACCAAACTCGGCGGAAAAATTTTTCAGCGCTTAAAAATTCTGCGACTGTTTGTCCATTAGGTCGCAAATCGTTCGCCAAATTGCGACCGGATTTTTAGCGGTCGCAAAATCGATCGCAATTTGGCCCCAAATTTTTTTTTAGTTGAATTTTAAGCAAATATGAGATTTTTTTTTTCGTTCCTTGTTTTATTTGCATTTGAAATGAAGCAGCAATTAGTTAAAGTTTTGGTGTCTTCATCCATAACCTCTTTTTGTTATGCATTCGAAGGCTTTGACGCTGTTTTGGTCAAAAAAATTTGAGTTAACCATCAAAGTATTACTCTCTCTGTTTACGAATTCCTTTTCTTCACCTTTTGGCTTTAATTGGGTTATTATATTTCTGATAAAGAATAAATATAATTAATTGCAGAAGAGAGACAAAACCCTATAGCAGACAAAAAAAAATGGTGAAAAGAGAGAGAGCGAGGGTGAGTGGCAAGATGAGTGTTTTATTAAGCTGGATTAAACCATAAACGAGATCGTTTACGCCAGAGTGGACAAGATTTTTTCACGCTGGCATAAAATTCTATTACAGTTTACGCTCCGACCTGCGATTGACTTACACGTTTCTCATTTAGTCAACGTGGAAAGTATACGGATGATGCAAAAAAGTTGAACTTTCAAGTGCCATAAGTGGTCTCACAAAGTTGAAGGTGTACTTAGGATTTTTTCTTTAAATTCTATGGGGACATTTTATGCTATTTGTCATTTTTTTTAAACACGTTATACTCTCTTGACCATTTGGACCGTTGGATGAAAAATGACGAAAAGTTGGACTTGGCTTGAATAAATTTAAAGCTGGAATAAATTGAATACTATAACTTACCACCAAATAGATATTGCTCTACTCATTTACACATTGTTTAAAAAACCCTTCTTCTGGCAAGTGAACAAAATACTATTTCTTTATGGTGTCGTTAGGGGTGGCCACGGTTTTCCGGAACTACCGGTTTTAGTTCTGGAATGATGGTTTCGGTTATTGGTGGTAAAATAGAATGGGTTATTAATTCCATATTTCAGGTTCCTTAACGGTTTCAAAATCGACCGGTTATCGATTTGATTCTCGATTGATTTTTTCGGTTAAATCGCCATTAATTATAAAATCAAAATTTTAGGGAACATTTTTTTTTGTTTAGAAAAAACTTAAAGAAAAATTAAAAAAAGGCTTAACTTAATTTATTTGTTTTTTAAAAAAAGCTTGAACTTATTTTTTTTAAAAAAGGAAAATGGGCTGAAATTTAATTTTTTTTAGAAAAAGATTTGAACTAATTTTTTTTTAAAATGAAAAGGGATATTTATAGTAAATTCAAAAAAAATCAATTTTCCACAAATACCCTTTAAAACTATTCGTTTATATAATTATTAGGGGTTAATTTGAAAATTTCATAAAAATATTTAAAAAAATAAAAAAGAAAGTTATTTGAAAACTGGGTGGAACAAGTCGGTTCGAACCGTCGAACCGCCCGGTTCCAGACAGTTCTTGGAATCGCCGATTCACCAATTCCTTAAAAGTTTGAAATCGGAACTGAACGCAGACCCCCGATTTCGGTTCCTCACGGTTTCGGTTTCACCAATCCGAACCGGTGGTCTCCAGTTTCCAAAAACATGAAATGGCCACCTTCTAGGTGCTGTGTGGGGACCTTATTTTTATTATAATGAAAAATTAACTTTTTAAATATTAATAATAAAATAAAAAAAAACCATTTATTTGCATTTCTATTTATAGGGAAAAAAAACTTTAATTGAAAATCTTTATTTAATATTAAAAAATCGTATGAGTTTAATAATTTTCAAAGGAAAGAACAGATAATATAGCAAAGAAAAAATCATTGACCATTCATTCTATATTTTGATGATACACCAATTCTCTTTAATTTACTGGAAATAAGTAACAATTTCAAAATATCGATACAGGGAAATAAAAAAAAAGAAACTTTTAAAAAAAAAAACTTTATTTTTTGTCATGACATGATCTTTTTTTATTTCTTTTAGTTGTATCTTTTTTGTTTCTTCTTGCACTCTACGGGGCTGGTAAAGGTTCTACTTTTGTTCTTATTGGAAACCAAGGTTGGCTACAAAGGAGTTAAGGCAATAAGAGGCACATCCTACAAGCTAATAATTGAATCATTGTCTTAAACCCCATTAATCTAACTCCATCGGATTATCGCTTAGAGCTGGATCCGTTTAACTTTAAAATAATGTCCAAAAAAATATTGTAATCATCAGCTTTTTTTAAATTTGAATGAAAACATTTTACAGTAATGTGTGAAATTCTCAGCTTTTAAAATGTATAATTGCGTGTCTTTAACAGGGAAGATATTAATATTTTTTGGGATAGAACAACGAGAATATTAATTCATATCAAATTCCAAAATTATTGAAAAGTTATGGGAGATAGGAAAAGATTTTGATTTAATATTGTAGCGTTAGAACAAAGGTTGTTTTTTCTATTGATTCATCCAAATTGGTAAAAAAACTCTTTATAATCGAATGACTCGAACATGATATCTCATATTTTCCTGTATTAGGAGAAGATTAATTGAATTCTAAATAAAAATTATATTTAAGGCAAATTAAAAGTAATTTAATATTTTAATGGGCAATAATAATAAACCTCGTTCGTTATCAGGAAAATGAATCAAATACTAGTTGAAGTTTTATAAAAGTTTTTACATATAGTGGCTGGATTTGAAGTTTTATTAACTAATTTTTATTGATAGTTTAAAAAATATAAATTGCAAAAAGTTAAAAATTTTTCAAACTTTTCATCATGCCATTTTAATTGGTCCTAATTTTTTTCCCCGTAAAAAAACCTCTATAAAACTACTTTTTGCAATATTTCTGACCCCTAAAAACTTAGCATTCTAATTTTTTTGGATGAAAAAAACTTACAAAACTGAAAAAAAAATTTAAAACTTTAAGAATTTGTATAATTTTTCTAATTTCAAAGAAATTAAAAGGATTTAATCTATTTGAATCTTCCTTATTCCAATGCTGTGGAAACCTCTAATATTTATAGAAGTAAAAAAGTTAGCTCTTACATATAGCATTTAATTGATTTTTTTTTTTTTTTAAATAACTATTGATATCAAATTAAGAAAAAGGTCTTTTTGGTACTTTTATTTGAAGCTCGCTTCATCATACTTGTTGTTTTGCTTCTTATTTTGTGACGTCTTTTATTTCATAGCCTAATGATTGAAAGAAACTTTAACTTTGGCCTTTTTAATTATTTTTACCATATTCTTTTTTAATTGCTTACAATTCGATACCACGAGTTAATTTTTGTTAATTAATTGTTGACCTCTGTCTATCGACCCGTTATATTTTATACCGATGTAGCTATTAAGGAAACCCCACACCATTGACACTTTCCATTGCCGACTATAAATCTAATCTTACTACCACAAAAGTCAAAAGCCTATCAAATAGATATGATGTCCTTTCTTCATTAACCCAATAGGACAATATAACGATTTGTCGTATCTTTCTTTGTCCAACGGAACACCCTTCTCTCTTTTATTTTTTGAATCACTAAATCTTTTAAATCCTTAAATCTCTCCATAAAAATTGTCTCACTTCTTCTTATCTTCTTATCAAATTGAAACTCCACTACTTTCTATCTCTTTCTGCTTTTTGTTAACAAAGGATTTCATCCTCTAGGTTCTTTCATTCTTTTCTATTTCCGTCAATGAATGAATTTTTTGTTTCGCAGTAGATGACTCAGGTACAACAATTGACATGAGCAGAGCGTCGAAAATATCTACTGAAAGAACAAACTAATATAATAAGAAAGAACAATAATATATAAATGGGACATGATTTAAAGGGCAAGATTACACATCCTAGACTTGATAAAAATTCCAGGGAGGAAGATTCTAACAGGTTGCCCGGAAATGGAATGGCTAATACTTTAGTAAGCTTTGAGTATTTTTCATGTTTTTATTGATTTATTGTTATCTGCCCACTAGGACAATGGATATTGGGTATTCTTTTTGCTTGCATAATTTGTTGTTAAAATATTGCATGGTATACATTTAGCCAAATGGGTTCTTTTGAAGTTTTCAATAATATGATTATTATGTGTTTTTCTCTTTTTCCTTGAAAGCATTATATTTTGCTGTAATTTTTTGTTTTTCCAATTATACTAGCCCTAGTCTTGTTAAGTCCATCCAACAATATGAGTGGTTTAAATATTATCTCAGGCAAATTCGAGGAAAAACTTCAAAAGGAGAGATTAATTAGAAAGGTATGCCAAACTTTTTTATTAATAAAGTTTTTTCTCAATCCTTCTTACAAATCAAGGGTGAATACTTCACACCTTTATAAAACTAACCATCTGCCATATTTCAAAGACTTTTAGAAAAAAGAGAGAAATGGGTGACATTAGGCAAAGAAAGATTAAAACATCATTAGGCTTATCTAGTTAGGCAAAGAAAGAAAAACGAAAGTCGTTCTATTCAATAAGGGCTTTAACTTTTGACGGTAAGGATTTTTTTAAAGTCAGGCAACATGACAGGTCATCACGTGCGATCCCCACTAACAGTCACATAAGCCACAATTAGTAAACAATTGTGGACGGGAGCGTCACAATTTTGTTAAAAACAAAAAAAAATTATTTCGTATACGATTGTAGCAAATTAAAAGGATAGGGCAAAATTGTTAATAAGGCCAAAGTTCCAGAAAAAAAAAAATTATTGTAGCAATTAAAAGGATAGGCAAAATTGTTAAAAGGCCAAAGTTCAGAATTTTTTTTTGTCATTAGGCTCTTATTAATTTTAGTCTTAATATAATTCTAAAAAAAAAAATGGAAAACAAACGCTCCCCTTATACTAATCTAATTATAAGTATGATTTTTTAGTTTATTTTATTAATTAGTATACTATCCTGAGCAACTTGCCCACATTATACTAATCTAATTATAACCAAGTAAGAAAATCTTGATCTGCATCGACCCCCCTTTATAGCCTGGCATCTACAAACCAATTTTGCTTCCTAAAACATGGATGAATTTAACAGAGAAAATAGAGCCACAAAGAGTACCAAATCTATTAAATAAATGCCACACTTTAAGGGCTTTTTTTCCTCATTTGTAACCTAGAAAACAACATTTTTCGAATCATATTCAACAATTAAGGGAAAGTTTTTCAACCGAGATTGAGAAAATGAAACGACAACCCTAATAATAGTAAGCACTTCACTCTAATTAGAGCTAATAATCTCACTTTGTTGAAAAAAATAAAAACACATTTTATCTCTCCACTTGAGTTTCTTACAATACCTCCAAAATCTGTAGGGCCTGGTTTACCTTTTGCTACACGATGTATTTTGAATTTAAAACAAGTACTATTCGGTGGACCTAAGAGAAGTTAGATTTCATCAGTGATTTAAAATTCTTAAGATGTCATATGCTACAAGAAACCAGTAAAGGTTAACAACACCAATCCTTAAAGTCATACGAAAGAGAGGAACATTTGGATTTCAAAAGCTAAAAACTTCTAAATTTAATACTATGTACTACATCCTCACAAATTTGGGCATTACAAGAGAAAAGAGTTTAATTTTGCCTAACCCACAAAGTCCAAAAGCAACAAAAAATATTAACATCCAAGCTACACAAATTCCATTAAAGTTTATTAAATTCTGGTATTGCCAACCAAGATCCTTAAAAGATTTTGCTAAAGTTGTAGAAATGTTCCACCATTTAAAAATTAAGCACTAAACCTTTCACTGAAAGACACCTTTGGAAGTAATGATGCACCGATTGAATAGTTTTCTCACGTAAAGGACATCTGCAGGCCTTCAAATTTGATATCAATTTTTGGTTGAACAAATTAACTCTACAAGGAATTTTATGAAGATAATGCTTTTCAAACAAAAATTGCTATTTTAGATGGAAAAAAAGAAGACCATAAAGCTTTCAGATTGAAATCCACAGTAGGTTGAATAACGATATTAAAATTTAATAAAGAATAAAAATTATTTACCGAGAGTTTATCTCTCCAATCAAATTTCCAAATAATATGGTTTGAAGTAATATTTTGAGTTGTTGCCACTGCTCATCTTCAAAACTTCTAAGTTCTCTCGGCGACAGTAGCCCCTAAAACCGAATACCGCTGGAGAAAAAACCATAATTTCTCATACAAACTTTTTTATTTGAGGCCAACCTAAATAATCTAGGAAAAACAAATTTAAGAGATATATCATCAATCCAAATGTCAATCTAAAATTTTATCTTTAGACCATCATCAATAATCCGACATGACACATGCTTTAAGAAATTAGTTATAATATTTTGAAAAGAGTTGATGCAAACAATATCTTCCAAAGAGGGGATGTAACACCCATTATCCAATCCTGTAAGACTGGATAATAAGTGTCAAAATTTTGTGCCGGAGGCACAGAGCCACCACATACATCTTAGACTAAAGCCTTCTACCACATTATAACTTAACATCCATAAATTTACGAGTGATATTTGTTGATTCCACCAAAAATTAATTACTGATTTTAATTACAGAAGTGATGAATTCAAGTCGAACTCTAGAGACTGAAATCTTAGATTTTGTGTTATTTTGTAAGAGAAAAAGGGGGTTGGTGTAACATCCCTTCCCGGTCCACCCGCTAACTCGAATGAACCGAGCCGAGACGCTACAATCTGCTACAAAACGAGCCGAGACGCTACAATCTGGTTGAACCTATGTCCTTTCATGCTAATATCATTCTGTATGCTGAATATGATGTCAAGCTGTTGCTTTTTACATGATTTATATATATAGATATGTACTTAATAGTTACAAGACATTAAACTTGTAACACCTTAGGCAAATCCCACATCGACTAAGCACAAGGTGGAAGTAATGTACATAAAGGGTGGCAGTCTTGAACTTGTGTGAGGCCTTTTGGGCGGGTTGCAAAGCGGACAATATCACACAAGGGCTGGGCTGTTACAAAACTAGTTTCCAAAATGAAATGGGCCCACTATATGCCCTGTACATGCCATGATAAGTATAGACAAAACCAAAATATCAAATTAAGTAGCTACCCTGAAGACTGGGTCTTCCAAAGATGAACTGCAGCAGTTGTAAGATGACTCTTTATAGATGACTCTCTATGGTCCAGTTCCAAAACCTACGAGTTAAACAAGTAACTCGCTGAGCAAATAAAGCTCAGTGGATATCTCAACTTATAAATAAACATCAAGCACACATATCATTATACTTTCATGATATCAATGTATAATTAAATATATAAACACACATTTCATTATGCTTTCAGTAACTTATTTGCTGTTCATTATGCTGTATGACTTATGAATTTTTAGTCAACATCATATAAGTGATAAATAATATAATCTCATAACTGTATGGCTCCATAAGGTTACAGTGAAAACTAAGAGATAAGAAGAACTGTATGAATATTGTATGAAATACTTCCGATAAATTTCCAAAATGGCCTCTGTTCCGGCCGAACTGTTTGCAGTCCGGGAAAACTGGCTTTTTGAGCCTCAAAATTTGAGTATTCACACTATGTCGCGACATAATCTTATCTACGTGGTTTCTGCCTAACCTCAAGAGAGCATATTATTGGTATTTCAATATTACAAAACAATAGCATATTAAATTCTTCATCAAATTCATAAACCATACTGTTTACCTGTATGTTTCTAACCTGTTTCATGGTTTAAGAGGAATTCATAGATAAATAGAAGTAAATGCACACAATTGATAACTTGTAAACTAATTTGCATGGAAATCTAATTGATGCACCCGCGATGCAACTTGTACCAATCATTAAGCACCGCGTGCAACTTGTACCATCATTAACTACCTTAATTTCTACCGGTGCAGATTAAGGATTTAATTGCTGTTAATTTAAACATCAACTCAAGTTCAAAATTCAATACTAATCTTAGGCTACATGAAAGAATACATACATCCCCAACATCATTCTAATGTACCTTCGACATCTGACAGGCGCAGCCCTGTACATGTTTCCACAAATTCTAGCATAACTCTGTATTCATCAAGTCCAATTGCAGTAATTCTAAATTCTATCTAGTTAGCTAACACCATTAAGCTTACTAACTTTGCTCTATCACATCTCTTAATACGTTGGTCAGGTAGTCAAATATTGAGCTCAAGTAGCAACTGCCAAGTCCTGCCCAGCTGTTGGTTTTCCGAGCCTGCATTAGTCCCTGCTACTATTCCTGGTCCCATATCTCTCAATTTATAAACTCCAATTTAGGTGATTCCTACATTAATATGGTTAGCTAACACATTAGGCGCTACAAATTTTTCTTCTACCACATCTCCTTAATTACGTTGTAAGGTAGTCAAAACATTTGAGCTCAAGTAGCAACTGCACCAGTCTGCCCAGCTGTTAGTTGCCAGCCTCGCACACGTATACTATTTTGGTCACAGAATCTCAATTTATACTTCAATTTAATCAATTTATAACTCCAATTTAGGTGATTCTGCATTCTATGGTTAGCTAACACATTAGGGTACAAATTTGTCTTCTGCCACATCTCTTAATTACATTGGTAAGATAGGCAAATATTTACCTAAATTAGCAACGTCCAGTTCGCCCAGACTGTTGGTTCCAACCTGCATAGTCTTTACTATTTTGGTCATATCTCTCAATTTATAACTCCAAATTAGGTGATTCAACAACTCATGGATAGCTAAAACATAGAGGAACAAATAACTCTTCTATACCACTTCCTAATTACGTCGTTAAATAGAGTCAAAATTAGGGTGAAGTTACTGGTCAGTGGTCTAACAAACCTGGTTCAGCATGAAATCAATATCTACTTCATTCATTCAATTCATCCCATACTTTATCACCATTTACAGACCTCTAATTCAACATTCAGCAACATATCTTTGCATTATCAACACACTACACAAGAGTATTCATGCAAGAAAATGTGAAAAACTAAAAGAGATATCAAACCTTCAACCAAAAGAGCTTTAAATCTTCTTCTTAGCTTCCTTTTCCTCCTACTTTGTGCTCCCCTCTCCTATACATAATAACTCTTATAAATCATCTAAAATATCACACAAGTATGAAATTTAAGAAAGGTTACTTACTTGGATAGAGTTCTAGGTCTAATTTAGTGTTTAATCACATGAAAATTGATGGAGAAAGGAAGGAGATGAAGAGAAAGATGAAGGAGATAAAGAGGAAGATGAAGATGAAGAAGACGTTGAAGATGAGACGTTGAAAGATGAAGATAAGAAAATGAGAAAGCAAACTGAAAATGAAAGTCCTCGTATACTTTCCCAACCTATCACTTTAATTGTATGTTTAAAAATTACCAAATAAGTAATCCTACATTTTCCCACATGTTACATTTTAATACTCAACTTATATTATTAGTGCCAAGTAAGTCCTACTCCTTATACTTTGATCTTTTTGTTTCAATCAAGTAAGTCCACTTCTTTTACTTATTTAAGTTAACATCCCATTCTACCCCATCTGGATTTAAAATAGCTCAACCGGAATTCCTAGTTTGGCTCGACTCGATCCGATCCCCTAAATGCAATGACTCGATTCAATAGGATGTCAACAGTTCCTACCTCCTAATAAAACTTCGTCCCGAAGTTTAACCTGTTGTGAACAAATGCGGATACTGTTGTCGCATGATTTCCTTCAGATTCTAAGTTGCTTCTTCTGTTTTATGATTCCTCCAAAGAATTTTACCAATGCTATTTTCTTGTTTCGCAATTCTTTAATTTCCTCTGGTAGGATCTGACTGGTTCTTCTAGTGAGATCTGGCTGAATTTCAATCTCTTCTACTGATAACACGTGTGATGGGTCTGCTCTGTATCTCCTTAACATTGATACATGGAAGACATTATGAATTCGATCTAATGTCGAAGGTAACGCGAGGCGATAGGCTAATGGTCCTACACGTTCAATAATCTCGTATGGACCAATGAACCTAGGACTAAGCTTACCCTTTCTTTCAAACCTTAGGATCTTTTTCCATGGTGACACTTTTAAAAATACTTTATCACCGACCGTATACTCAATGTCCTTTCTCTTTAAATCAGCATAGGACTTCTGTCGATCACTTGCTTCTTTCAGCCGTTTTCTTTTCTGATGATTTCCATTTCTCTTCTGTTTCTCTAACCAAATCTGACCCAAAATCTTCTTACTCATTAAGTTCCTGTCCAAACACACAGGTGGTCCTGCATTTTTCTTCTGCCATAACAACGCTTCAAATATCGGGCCATCTTAATACTCGAATTGTAGCCTGTTTGTTGTAGGCAAATTCCATGAGATGTACAGTATTGTCCCAGCTGCCCTTCCAAAATCTATAACACATTGATCTCATCATGTCTTTCCAGATTGAATGACTCTCCTCTGACCTGGCCCATCTGTCTGAGGATGAAATGCAGTGCTGAAATGCCAGTTTCGTTCCCTAATGCATTCTGGCAGAGTTTACCCCAGAACTTCGATGTAAACCTTGGATCGCGATCAGATATAATGGATGATGGAATTCCATGTAGTCGAACTATTTCTCTAACATAAATTTGTGCTAACTTATCCAGAGAATAGTCCATCCTGACTGGTAGAAAGTGCGCGGACTTGGTTAATCTGTCTACAATTACCCATATTGCATCATGCTTCCGCTGCGTCTGAGGTAATCCGGTAACAAATCCATCGTGATCTGATCCCATTTCCACGTTGAAACTGTTATTGGATGAAGCAACCCAGCTGGCAATTGATGTTCTGCTTTTACTTGTTGACATGTCAGATATCTTATTACAAAATTTCCAATGTCTTTCTTCA
>NW_023591078.1:409396-445703 GCF_014843425.1 Jatropha curcas | reverse complement strand
CATGAGGAGCGAAGAGTCTTAACTATAATTAAAGCCTAAGTCCGATTTGATTATCCCTAGTAATAGGATTCGGATACCTATTCCTATGACTATAAATTTTATTAGAATAAATAATAGAAAATCCAAGAGAAATCACCTTAATTCTCATCAAACCAGACAAAAATAATCGAGGGCCTAGAGACTTCTACAAATTGAACCGAAACTCAACTTAAAACATAGCAATTGAACCAAATTGCCTTTAAAAGGCTAATTAGACACTTTGGTTGTTTGCCATAACTATTGGTGCCAACCCAAAGAGTCATCTACTTAGTTTCTTATAATTGAAAAGGTTGAAGCAAAACTTTCCCACTGAAAAGCTAGACATTTTCGATGGGTGGAAAAATAACTTTATTTATATTTATTTTAACTTTTTTATCTCTCCATTTTATCTATGTATTTAGAGCCTCACAAAATGTACTCATAAACTAGAATCTTTTTAGAGAAGATTTTTATGGGTAAAGGCCTTATGGTGAAAAGCCTCTAAACTGGGCAGCATGGAATGTTGTAACTAGGGAAAAAATGCATTATGGGTTAGATATTTAGGTGTTCAGAAATAAGAACACAACCCTTTTATGCAAATGGTGGTGGTGGTTCAAATCTGAAAAAAAAACTTATTTGGAAACATATTCTGATTTCCATGTATGGGCAAGAGGCTTCCCTAAAAATAATTGTGCAATTCTCAGCATAGAGACGACCTCCCCTATAACATCCTGATTTTTCATAACATGTTATTTTCATGCATTTCAGTATTTTTAGAGTCTAATTACCCATTAGCATGATTTATTATAAATTATGGATGATTTATGATCATTTAGGTAAATAATAATGCCATAGGGGCATTTTTATAACTTGTCATGTTATTAACTGTGTTTTGGTAATAGTGTATTTTATGTTGGACAATGATATATTATATCATGCACATGTGTATTGTTAAATTATATTTAGATTGAAAAAGACCAATTAAATCTCCAATGATATATTATATCATGCACATGTGTATTGTTAAATTATATTTAGATTGAAAAAGACCAATTAAATCTCAATATTTTTTAATGAGAAAAATTAAGTTAAAAGACAAACAAAAGTCACATGCCACTATAAGACAAAAATATAGTTTCACACCTTATCCTTATGTAATCTCACACTACTAAAAGTGTACCACCCTTTATTCTATGTACAAGCATCCTAAATCAAAGGTTGCACACTACAACTCTACACCTAAATGCATGGGATTATACCTCATGCACACACATGCTCCAAGCATGTGAAAAATAATATCAGATGGTAAAATCTCCTAAAACTTGGCATGTGATAAGGCAAAAAGCCCTAAGAAAATATTTCTACACACCATCAAACTTGTACCCAAACACTACCTCCTCTCTCCTCTCATCTCATCTCTCTTATTTTCTCTCAACTTTCTCTCAAAACAAACACCTTGGCCCAACCATTCTCTCCCATTTTCACCCATCTACACTTGTTATCTTCTCATGAAATTTGGATTTGTTATTATCCTCAAGAAGATCTTTAAGTCGATGTAAATTTTGTTGCAAGATTCCAAGTTAAATCAAGGTGAAATCCTCACTTAACTCTCTACCTCTTTCTCTTTCCTCTTTCTTTTATTATTTTTTTAAAATCTAATCATGCATAATATGTCATATTCACTATGTTTTACAATAAAATTCATGTTCGTGTTTTAGTTGGTAAAAATCTCCCCCTTTTTTTTATTATAAGAGGTGAATCCTCCAAAAAGTAAAGGAAAGGAAGTTTTGGAGGCTTGATTTGTTAAGGTTTGTGAATTTTCAACGTTTTAGAGATTTTTAGGTTATAAATGTTTGATTTCTGTGAAATATGGTTCAGGTTCTTATTTTTGTGCCATGTGTGTTTAGATCCATGCTTAAGCTTCCTTATTTTTCCATTATTGTGAAGTTATATGATTTTTATGCTATTTTTGTCAAACAGTAGTTGTTGTCCCTTTCATTTATGTTGATTTTTCAGTTATTAAGCTTATAATCTTTGAATACATGAGTTGACTATGCTATGTGTCAAGTTTGGTGAGATTTGGAGCATATATGATATAATTTTTGAGCTATCTACTTGGTGATTTATTGTGATTTTATTTTTAATTGTTCTATGTGTCAAGTTTGGTGAGATTTGGAGCATATATGATATAATTTTTGAGCTATCTACTTGGTGATTTATTGTGATTTTATTTTTAATTGTTGCATGTGTATATTAATATTTGTATTTTGATGGTTAATGATGATTATATGGCTTTTGTTGAATTAAAACGTTAGTTTTATGCTAATCTTGTTATGGCCAACCATATGAGTAGTAAAATGAAATTTTACAAGACTTTGTGGGCTATCTAAAACATTTCCAAGGACTTGTTGGCACTTTACCTATGATTGGAGGATTATTGCACTATTTGACTAATTAATGGGTTATTAAGGATTTAATCATGTAAATAAAGGATTTAATTAAAAATGTTACCATCTAAATTATGGACATGTGACATTTGTAAAATTAAGTATATAATGTAATTGGGACCTTAAAAATGGATTAAATGTGGACTATGGTTTATTAATTATATCATACGTCTATTTGTAGTGAGACTCAAATTTATAATTAATAAAAACTCTAAGGCTATGTTTGGTTGGATGTAATGCAATGCAATGTAATCAAAGATATAATGCAAAGAAAAATATAATGGAATGTAATGTAATTAAGATTCCATTACTATGTTTGGTATGTAATTAAGAAAATTTATGGAATGTAATCACCATCTCATTTTTATGTTTGTTTGTAAATACGTAATGTAATGCAATTAAAACATCAACACAACCATCACTCTACCACCATCACCACCACCACTACCACCCTAAACACCACCCCACTACCATCATCACCTCAAATAATTTTTTCATATTTGACAAGTGAAAATAATAAATATAGCCGTATCAAAGATATATGTAAATATTCCAAAAATTTGAAATCATTCAGTTCGTACTTTATTTTATTTATATGAAAACAATAAATTATAAAATTTGGTTTGACATAATAACTTATCATTTATTTGTGGAATCATTGGGAATCATATTATATCGGTTATAAGTAATTTTGTTTTTTTTTTATATTAAAACTAACCTCTAAGTTAAGATGTTGAGATTCACTACAAGTTTGATAAATAATTTATTTCATTTTCAAAGGAGCAACAAGTTTAATAAAAACTTGAGTTATAAATTTGCCATCACTTTCTAAGCATAGCCTCTAGCCTTGTTCTACTTTTTAAAACAATAGAAATTTATTTTAAATTTTTCATGCGGGGATTTTAGAAGAAACAATTAATTTAATATTATTTGAAATAATAAATTTTTTAATTATTTGAATACATCCAATATTAGCTCAATACCGAATTTCAATTAAAAAGTTTCATTATTTTAATTTTCAACTTATTATTGGCTTTCATTAAAAAAGAGAGTAAACAAACTTGATGTTTAATTAAATTTTCAAATTTTGAGTTTTATATAACCATTTAACTTAACCTCTATCGGCCATTTTAGGCAAATATAAAATATCTATCAGCTAAATTTCTAGTAAATCATAAAACTTACTTATGGCATTTTAGCAAATATAATACTATCAGTAAATTTTTGTAAATCATAAAACCAAAACCAAAATTCTTGTAATTAGAAATTTCGTAAATGAGAAAAATATCTCATTATTAATAGGTTGAACATTGCCAAATGAGTCGACTATTAGGATTGAATTTTACTAAGACCACTTACTATTTTTACATATTCAAATGCATACGTGAAATGTAAGATCTAAATACATAGGTGGTGAATGGTTAAGGTGGGTGGTGATGGTGATGGTGATGGTGATAGTTGTGGTGGTGGTTGAGGTGAAGGTGAGGGTGGTGGTGGTGGCAGTGTGGTGGTGGTGGATTAATGATAGTGGTTGAGGTGGTGGTAAGGGTGGTGGTAGAGTGGTGGAGCGGTTATGGTGGTGATGGTGGATTAGTGGTGGTGGTGAGGGTGGTGGAGGAGTGGAGGTGGTGGTGGTAGTGGATTAGTAGTTGTGGTGGAGCGGTGGTGGTGGTGGTGGATTAATGGTGGTGGTGAGGATGGTGGTGGTGGTGAGGTTGGTGGAGCAGTGGTGCTAGTGGTGGTGGTGGAACAGTAATGGTGGTTGTGGTGGTGAGGTGGTAGTGTTAAATAGTCTTGGATAGTAAAGTTTTTATTGGGGTAGCTTGATGTAATTGGTATTACATTAGCTTGATGTAATGGACAATATATGTGTTTTTTGATGTAATATTCATTACATCAATTTAAGTAATCAAGATTACATATGTAATCTCAATTGCATTACATTGTCCAAAAAAGGTTTAACCAAACAATGTAATCAATAATGTAATGAAATCCCCATTCCATTACATGGTTGATTACATCAAACCAAACATGGCCTATGGACCTAATGATAATTTGACCTTAATTAAGATGATAATTGATACAGACTCGCCTCTGAAAACTTATTCAAGAAAGAAATTTAACTCCTCATATGCTTTGCACATGGGTTGAGAGCGTTTGAAAGAAGTCAAAACTGTTGGAGAAGATGGAATTAATCAGTTGCTGGAATTTCTCAAAGTATAGAAACTGCTTCACGTGTCTGGTTTTTCTACTGCAGCTCACTTATCCACTTACCCACTTTCCCAATTCGTGTCTGGTTTTTCTACTGCAGCTCACTTATCCACTTACCCACTTTCCCAATTACTTAGGATTTGATTTGCTTTCCTGTCAGTATTTATATTTCGTTTTCTTATTCTTTATTTCATCATTATTGAAGTATTAATCAAAGTTGTAAAAAGTCTGGTCCTCTCCATACAGACTAACCAAATAAAGCTTTCCATTTTCTCAATAAATTTTCTTTCTTTTCTTTTTATTTTCTGCTGCTGCTATCAATAATCAACTAGGATCACTGATAAATAAGTGATAATATTAAATTAATTGGTTAGAAGTAGTTTTATTAAATGGTTATGTAGTTAAAAAATTATATCTAAATGTATTAGGTGATTAAATGGTAAATAATAGAAATAATAGAATATATGGAATTAGGTGATTAAATGGTAAATAATAGAAATAATAGAATATATGGATATTAAATTAATTAGGTAGCTATTTAGTAGTATAATTTAGTGAAATAATGAATATTAGGTTGCTAACCCTCATTAGATCAATTAATTTATTAATTGATCAATTTAAATCTCATTAATGAGAATTTAAGGAAATATGGAAATTATGGATTAATTACGTGATGATTTATTATATTGGATTTAGTGTATTGAATTAATGCCAAAGTCTTGAAAGTTATGCTAAATATGGAATAATATGATGATTATGCGAAAATACAATTTTATTGAGTGATTAATTATATGAAATGAATTATTATGTTATGAACCATAAAATATTATTTATGAATATAATATGATTATATGCAATTATGTGCGAAATTGAGCAATGATGAGATCATGAGTATGGTTATATGATTAAAATGTGAATTATGAAAATGAGACTATGATGAAATATTTGGTATGGAAAATATGATTTTATGAATAAATGAATTTTATGAAAGGGACTATTTGTCAAACTATAATAGAATGTTTTGGTGTATTTATAAGACCGAAAATTCCAAGTTGTAAACACCGACATAGTTGAATTATAAAACGAATTAAATATAATGGATTTTTACCGGCCCTGTAAACACCGACATAGTTGAATTATAAAACGAATTAAATATAATGGATTTTTACCGGCCCTAGTTTACTTGTTCGAGTTCGTAATGGTATAGAGGTAGGACATGTCATAGAAAAAATAATACTATCTATGTTATTATGTGACACACAATGTTAATTACTCAGGAGCTAACAAACTCCCATTATTCAGGGGCTATTGAATCCCAAGCTTATGATATGGTCATTTGATTTCGATTGACGGGTCTTACGATGTTATTATGATTTTTGAGCCGTCTGTTATTATGTTTACTCTATCTGTTATTTGGCTTTTCTAGGTGAGCTAGTGGCCTCATAAAACATGCAATTTTTATGAAATAAATTAAGAATTAATTATACTGCTCTTATGAAATGATGCTTTTATTTATTGACACATGATTTCTAAATTTGATATTACATGCTAAATTATGGATATTTTTTTTATGTGACTGAATTGAGCCTTATTCTGTAGAATATTATGATGTCATGATTAAATATGTATTTATGCCATGCATGAATATTGAATTGAACACCATATACTAATTAATTAAAATAATGTTATTAAGTAATTAAATAAATAATTAATGTAATCATGTTGCCACGTTATGGAATTATCCGGTCTGTTTTGATGTATGACTATATAGAGACTATCCTTTAAATTTAGAGAAGCATACTTTAAGTGATTGGGTATTAAATATCCTGATGGTGAATATCATAACTGGTGATTTATAGTGATATTAACTATTATTTATTATTATTTTAGCTAGTAAATCTCATTTAATGATATAAATCATTTATGATATTAAATGATGATTATGAAAGTGTGATTAAATTATGATATAAATGTTGACTATGTGTAATTAGCTTGTGATTAAATTATGGTAGGAAGTGTTGAATGTTATGCCCTAGAATTTAATTATGCTATGAACATGTGAATTTATGTGTAATTTCCTATGAAATAGAGAAATTAGTATCACTAAGTTTTATGCTTAGCGCGTTGATTTTATCACCTGCAGGTGGTAAATGGTGGTTGCAGAAGTGTACTAAGATGGATGCTTTAAAGTAGTGGATAGATATGAAGTACTTATAGTTATTTGATTTATCGTGGCATTAGTAGCATGTAACTAATTATTAGAGGTTTTGTATTAATATAATGAATTATGGTCTACTGTATTTAAATTATTTTATATGACCTGGGAGATATATGCATAAGATAGTGTAGTGATGATTATAAATCTTATGTTGACCCTTGATGAGTTATTATGGGATCATTTATTAAAAATTCTTGAATGTTATATTTGAGACGATTTATTTATGAGAAAATGTTATGGGTAATGAATTATTGATTTTGTAACTGATGTTGAGTATTATGTTAGAAAAATTGATTTGGAAATTATAATTGGTTGGATTTATAGAAGTGTTAAAATGATTTTCCTGATATTGGGATGTTTATAATATAAAGAAAACTCTTGAAGTCCTTCCATAGTATTTTCTGAGAAATTTTCTAAGTCATATTTTGGAGACTCATAAATTTATGGATGTTAAGATATAATGTGGTAGGAAGGTTTTGGTTGAAGATGTATGTAGTGGCTCTGTGCCTCAACACAAAATTGTGCACTTATTATCCGGTCTTACAGGACCATATAATGGGTGTTACATCCCCTCTTTGGAAGGTATTGTTTGCATCAACTTTTTTCAAAATATCCCCTCTTTGGAAGGTATTGTTTGCATCAACTTTTTTCAAAATATTATAACTAATTTCTTAAAGCATGTGTTATGTTGGATTCTTGATGATGGTCTAAAGATAAAATTTTAGATTAACATTTGGGTTGTTGATATATCTCTTAAATTTGTTTTTCCTAGATTATTTAGGTTGGCCTCAAATAAAAAAGTTTGTATGAGAAATTATGGTTTTTTCTACAGCGGTATTTGGCTTTAGGGGTTGGTGCCGCCGAGAGAACTTAGAAGTTTTGAAAATGAGCAGTGGCAACAACTCAAAATATTACTTGAAACCATATTATTTGGAAATTTGATTGGAGAGATAAACTCTCGATAAATAATTTTTATTCTTTTTGAAATTTTAATGCCATTGTTCAACCTACAGTGGATTTCAATTTGAAAGTTCTATGGTCTTCTTTTGTTCCATCTAAAATAGCAATTTTTGTTTGAAAAATATTATCTTCATAAAATTCCATATAGAGTTAATTTGTTTAACCAAAAATTGATATCGAATTTGAAGGTCTGCAAATGTCCTTTATGTGAAAAAATTATTCAATCTGTGGATCATTGCTTCCAAGGGTGTCTTTCAGAGAAAGGTTTAGTGCTTAATTTTTAAATGGTGCAAGATTTCTACAACTTTACCAAAATCTTTTAAGGATCTAAGTTGGCAACACCAGAATCTAATAAACTCTAATGGAATTTGTGTAACTTGGATGTTAATCTTTTTTGTTGCTTCTACTTTGTGGGTTAGGCAAAATTAAACTCTTTTCTCTTGTAATACCCAAATTTGTGAGGATGTAATAGATAGTATTAAATATAGAAGTTTTAAGCTTTTGAAATCCAAATTTCCCTCTCTTTTGTATGTCTTTAAGGATTGGTATTGTTAACCTTTATTGGTTTCTTATAGCACATAACATCTTTAGAATATTAAATCAACAATGAAATCTAACTTCTCTTGAGTTGCATCTTTAGAATATTAAATCAACAATGAAATCTAACTTCTCTTGAGTTACTTCTCTTGAGTTCACCGAATGGTACTTGTTTTAAATTCAATATAGATCGTGTAGCAAAAGGTTAACCAGACCCAAATGGATTTTGGAGGTATTGTAAGAAACTCAAGTGGAGAGATAAAATGTGTCTTTATTTTTTTTCAACAAACTGAGATTATTGCCTCTAATTAGACTAAAGTCCTTGCTATTATTAGGGTTGTGGTTTCATTTTCTCAATCTCGGTTGAAAAGCTTTCCTTTAATTGTTGAATATAATTCTAAAAATGTTGTTTTATGGGTTACAAATAAGGACAAAAAGCCCTTAAAAGTGGTGGCATTATTTAATAGATTTGGTATTCCCTTTGTGGCTCTATTTGTTCTGTTAAATTCATCCATGTTTTAGGAACAGCAAAATTGGTTTGTAATGCCAGCTTATAAAGGGGGTCGAATGCAAGTCAAATTTCTTAACTTGTATATAAGGGGCAGTTGCCTCAGGATAATATATTAATTTAATAAAATAAGCTAAAAAATTCATACTTAACACAACTGGAGCATTTTGGTTTTTTTCTTTTTCTTGTTTTTTTTTTTTTTTTTAGAATTATATTAAGCATTCAAATTAATATGGGCCCAATGACAAAAAAAAAAAAAAAAAAAAAAAAAAAAAAATTTGAACTTTGGCCTTTAACAAATTTTGCCTATCCTCTTAATTGCTGCAATCGATATCACGAAATAATTTTTTGTTAACAGTTGTGGCCTTCGTCCATCAATTGTTACTATTGTACTTATGTGACCGCCAGTGGAACCCACATCATGACATTTCATTTACTGACTTTAAAATCCACTACCTCAAAAGTTAAAGCCTATTGAATAGAACGACATGGTTTCTTTCTTTGCCCAATTAGATAGCCTAATAATGTTTTATCTTTCTTTGCCTAATGACACCCCTTCTCTCTTTTGTTTTTGAATCCCTAAGTCTTTGAAATATGCAAATGGTTAGTTTATAAAGGAGTGAATATTCAACCTTGATTTTGTAAGAAGGATTGAGAAAAAAAACCTTTATTAATAAAAAACTTTGGCATATCTTTTAATCTTCTCCTTTTGAGTAGGATCAATCCATATTGATTGACTGCCTCCATTATGTTGTTGCTAGCAAATACCACTATTTTTTGTTTTGGATCTTCCAAATCATTCCCGCAGATTCCCGCAGGAGATCCAGACCCATTTTTTTATGATTCTTCGATAAAAAATTCATTCTCTGCATAAAAAATAGGAGGTAGAAGCAATAAAGATTTCTTTTTCGATTCACCCCTGGAGTTGAATACCTCATTCAAGAATTGTTTTTGATCCAATCCGTAAGAATCAATAAAAAAGGTAAATCCCTTATGATACACCAGATCCAACTTGGTTATTGATAGAGTGAATAGATCTGCCATTTCTTGAAATCTCTCTTCTAATTCAAAATCGTGATGTAACGTGTATCCCCCCCGTTCCGATCATGGAATAGATGAAATAAATCAAAAAATGGATTTTTGTTTAAGAAAGAAATGTTATTGGAACTGTCTATATCCAGTTCATCCTTCAAAACCATATCACATCCCGGATCTGATGAAATAGGATGAATTGAGACGGTATTTTGTAAATACGTGATTATCTTGTATATATTAACCATTTCTTTATTTTCCGATCGCCTGGAAGGGACAAAAGAAACATCTTATTCTTTCTTCAACAATTTAGTGGACCTCTCAGTAGGATTGGAACCCAGATGAGGTTTGAAGAAGGGGAAGGAGTCCTCGACCTGCAACAGATATAAGAGGATTTATTCAATCACATAGTTTGGGCTCCTAGAATATGGTGCCCTTGGGGTTTTCTATTTGATTGTATCCAAAGGCCCAATGAATTGGAATTTCATTGGGCCAGGTCATTTCGGGGCAAGCGAATCATTTATGATGAAGAGGATGAGCTTTAAGAGAATGATTCGGAGTTCTTGCAGAGTGGAAACATGCAGTACCAGATATGAGATAGATCTTCCAAAGAACAAGGCTTTTTTTGAATAAGCCAATTCATTTGGGACCCTGCGGTGAAAGACTAGAGATGAAATACTTCGTCAACAAAGCAGATGAGATGAAAGTAGCGAGTTCAATTTGATAGAAGAGAAGAGAAGCGATACAACAGAATGAAAAGATTTTATGGATAAGATTTTAGGGATTGAAAAGATTTAGTGATTCAAAACAACAGAAGAGATAAGGGGTGTCGTTGGGCAAAGAAAGATTGGACATCATTATGTTGTCTAGTTGGGTAAAGAAAGAAACGATATTGTTCTATTTGACAGGCTTTAACTTTTGTGGTAGTAGATTTTATAGTCAGCAAATGAAGTGTCATAGTGTGGGTCTCATTAATAGCCACATTGGTACAATAGTAACTGTCGATAGATAAAGATCACAATTGTTAATAAAAATTACCTCGTGGTATCGATTATAGCAATTAAAAAAATATGATAAAATTGCTAAAAAGGCCAAAGTTAAATTTTCTTTCAAACAGTATCGTGACAGTTAAATTCAGCATAGCTTCAATAAAAGTACCAAAGACCTTTTTCTTAATTTGAATCAATAGTTATTAAAAAAAATCAATTAATGTCATGTTTTCTACTTTCAATATTTATATGTAAGTGCTACTTTTTTTTCACTTCTATATATATTAGAGGTTTCAACAAGCATTGGAATAGAAGATTTGAAGGTTTTTTGCTTCCTTGAATTTTATTGAGCTTGAGTTGAAGGTTTTTTTTTTTTTTTTTTAAATTTTATTAGGCTAATTTTCACCGGAGTACCTCAATTTAGGGGCATCACTTTATCATCCCTCATCTTCAATTTGTGACTTAAAACAGTCTCAACTTATATTTTTATAATAAAAACTCCATTGACCATTTTTCGGTGAATTACAAATGATATGATAGGAAGGGTGAGTAAAAAAATAAAAAATAAGCCATATCTAACATTAGTTCTCACTGCCTCTATCCTCTCTCTCTTCTTGTTACCTCGTATCTCTCTCTCCATCTCTCTCTTTCCTAACAACCATCACCACAGTCCTATCAAATCGGCCTTCACTCGCGTCTCTCTAGCTCTGTATCTCTTGCTCTCTATCTCTATAAAATCAAAATCTTTTCCTATCTCCATACTTTTCAATAATTTTGGAATTGATATGATTAATATTGGCGTTATTCTATTCCAAAATATTAATATCTTCCACAACATATATACATTTTAAAAGCTGAAAATTTCATACATTACTGTAAAATGATTTCACTCAAATTGCCTTAACTCCTTTGTAGCCACTTGGTTTCCAAGAGACAAAGTAGAAACCTTTACCAGCCCCATAGAGTGCAAGAAGAAACAAAAAAGATACAACTAAAGAATAAAAAAAAAAAAGATCATTCACGGACAAAAATAAAGTTTTTTTCTTTTAAAGTTCTTTTTTTATTTCCTGTATTGATATTTGATTGTTACTTATTTCCTGTAAATAAAGAGAATTGTTGTATCATCAATATAAATGAATGGTCAATGACTTTTTTCTTTGCTATATCATCTGTTCTTTCCTTTGAAAATTATTAAACTCATAAAAACTTTTTTAATATTAAATTAAGAATTTTTAATTAAGTTTTTCCCTATAAATAGATGCAAATAAATATTTTTTATTTATTATTAATATTAAAAATAAAATAATTTTTCATTATAAAAAATAAGTCCCACACGACACCTAGGGGTGGCCATTTCATGGTTTTTGGAACCAGAACCGCCGGTTCAGAATCAGAGGTAATAGAACCGTGAGGAACCGGACTGGTCCAAACTGGAATTGAAATCGGGGGTCTGCGGTTCTATTTTGATTTCAACTTTTGAGGAACCGTGAATCGGCGGTTCTAAGAACCGGCCGAAATTGGCTGGAACTGACGGTTTTTTCCACCGGTTAAAATTGGCGGTTCCAACTGCTCGAACCAGCAGTTCCACCCAATTTCAATAACTTTTTTTATTTTTTTAAATATTTTTATGAAATCTCCAAATTAACCCTCCTAATAACTATATAACGGCTAGTTTTAAGAGAGTTTTTAGAAAATTGATTTTTTGAATTTACTATAAATATCCCTTTTCATTTTGAAAAAAAAAATTAGTTCAAGTCTTTTTCTAAAAAAATAAATTAAGTTCAAGCCTTTTTTTCTAAAAAAAAAAAAAAATTCAAGCTTTTTTTAAAACAAATAAATTAAGTTAAGTTTTTTTTTGAAAAAAAAAATAAATTAAGTTAAGCCTTTTTAGTTTTTTCTAAAAATTATTTCATAAATATTTAAATTTTAAATTTTCAACAAAAAAATGTTCCCTAAATTTTGATTTTATAATTATGCGATTAAATTTTCAACAAAAAAATGTTCCCTAAATTTTGATTTTATAATTATGCGATTCACTAAAAAAACAATTGGAGAACCGACCGAAACCGTCAATTTAGAACCATTAAGGAATCTGAATCGGAACCGTAACCATTTTATTCTACACTATAACCGAAACCGTCAGTTTCAGAACTAAAACCGGCGGTTCTGGAACCGTGGCCACCCCTAACGACACCTTAAGATAGTATTTTGTTCACTTATAGAGAGGGGTTTGTTAACATGTGTAAATGAGTAGAGTAATATCTATCTGGTGTATATTTTATATTTATTTATTCTAGCTTTATATTTATTCAAGCTAATGCAGGAGCTCACTGCCACAAGTTGTTTACTTTGCTCTACAATCTTCTTTGTTAGACAATTTAGAATTTGATTCGATTATTTTTTATTGTAAGTCTCTTTTAGAGTCTAGGCCTAATATTGTTGTCGAGTGGGTTAGGAGACAAGCCAATGTAAGGGCTCACTACCTTGCTAGGACATCCTATCATCATGGTCGTCTGCAAATTTGAGATAGTATCCTGCAGTGTTAGTTGGATTATTTTTTCTTAAGATAATGGAGTTGCATTATTCTCTTTTCAAAAAAAAAAAAAAAAAAAAAAGAAAAAAAAAAAAAATCATCTAGGTAACTTGGGGTTAATGTTAAGCCAAGGTTATGAGCATACCCCACTCAAAACTCTTTGTAATTTGCAGTTTCATACTTAATTGCAAATGAGGGTGTTATTGCTGCAAAAAGCCAAATTTGGGTTAAAATTGATTGGAAGGTAAAATAGGGGGAAATTGCAAAAACTCTGAAAGTTTAAAGTATTTTGCTACATTAGGTTGACAAACCAATGAACATAAGATTTTTTTTAAAATTTGTTCATACTTTATTTTTTTTCTCAAGATATGGTTAGAAATACCATCATTTCAATAAAAAAAATTTAATTCCATTACTATAAATGAGCCCATAGACCTTCTCAAGGTCTAAACAAATGATATAGTGATGTTTGAGTACTAAATTGATGAAAAAGGACATTTTATCAAAATTAAAAGGGAAAAATAATAATGTGTCCCTATAGAATGCCAAAATTAACTTCTTTGTCTCCTTTTTTTTCTTTAAATATACTACATTATCTTCTTATTATACCTTCATTATACTATAATATACTTCATTTAACTTAGTTCATTTTGTACATTAAATGAGAAAATAAAAGCCCTTCTACAATTGTAAAAAAAAAAAAAAAAAAAAAAAAAAAAAATGAAGTTTTGTTTTTAGGTTTCCTTATCATCGTCGCCAATGCCACCTTCTTGATCAATCTGATTACCGCAAGCTCTACGAATCCTTGTAAGAGCATTCAAGTTTTGCTTCCTTCCACTCCACAAAACCCCAGTCAGGCAAACCTCCTGGCTGTCTCTGCACCCCTACCTCTTGATAGTGTTAGATGATAAACCAAGTCAGCAATCAAAAAGGAAAAAGGGCACCAAAGTCAGTTAGAGAAAATTAGTTTATTGCAACCAATTGTACATCTAAGCAAATTAATTAGCAGTAGCTTGTAATTTATGCGATATATAGCTGTAAATAAACACCAGTGTAATCAATACATATAACCAAATTTAGTTTCTTCTTTTCTCTGAAACTTCACACACATGGTATCAGAGCTCTTTCTCTGATTTTTCTTCCGCTTCCTTTTGATTTTCTTTCTCTTTCTCTTTGATTTTCTTTCTCTTTCTCGCTTGCCAAACACCATCTCGTTAGCCATTTCCTAGATTTTGCTTGATTAATCTTTGATTTCTCTACAAATTAACAGATTTCCTCTGTCAATTTGATTTTATTTGATTGATTCACTCGATGACGACTCAACTTTGCATCTAACACAAGATCCGATGCATCACTTTTATCTCCATCCAAATGAGAATCTAGCTCTTGTTCTGGTTTCACCGGTTTTGACAGGAGTAAATTATCATACCTGGTCTCGCGCTATGAAGATGGCGCTTCTTTCCAAGAACAAATTGAAGTTCGTTGATGGAACTCTTATAATACCTGCTGTAGGAGATCTACTTTATCTTGTTCGGGAATGATGCAACACTGTAGTACTCTCTTGGCTCATTCATTCATTATCGCCTTCACTTACATAAAGTGTCTTATGGTTAGACAAAGCTGTTGAGATTTCGAATGATCTCAAAGAAAGGTTTTCACAGGAGATATTGTTAGAATTTCTGACTTACAGGAGGAGATTTATGCTCTTAAACAAGGAGAGAAGAGTCAAGACAGTTACTGAGTATTTCACAGAACTGAAAATCTTAGGGGATGAACTTCTTAATTTTAGAGCTCTACCTGTTTGTATATGTCAGAATCCTTGTACTTGTGAAATTGTGAAAAGAATTAAGCAATATCAAGAGAATGATCATATTATCAGATTTCTCAAAGGCTTGAATGATCAATTCAACACAGTTAAATCATAGATTTTGTTACTTGATCCTCTCCCAGCAATAAATAAGGTTTTTCCTCTAGGTCTGCAACAAGAAAGACAGATTAACTATGGCTTTTTTCGTAGTATCCATGACTTAACTCTATCAGAAGCCAAAGCATTTGTAAACAAGAGATTTCTTACTGATGCTAAAAGCTTTCCTAAGCCAAAGATGCTAAAAGCTTTCCTAAGCCAAAACAATCTTTCCAAAGGTTTAATTACAAAGGATCTACTGTTGATAAAAGGTTTTGCACCTACTGCGGTCAATCTAGACACACAATTGATACCTGTTACAAGAAGCACGAGACTACTCTGCGAATAATGTTACTAATAAAGCAGATTTCTCCTCTGTATCTCGAGACAATGGCTATTCAGTGAGTTTTGCAAATCAAGAAGCCTTGGGATTGAGCACAAATGTGGCATTGACCTCAGATCAGTATAGCCATTTACTTAACTTGCTGCAAACAATTCATGTGAGAGCTTGGCCTTACCAACTCAGTAAAGCTAATTAAATCAGTGACCAACAAACATTCAATCACTAATATGGTTTCTTTTACTGCACCAGAGAACATATCAAGTAATCATTTTGTTCTTGCTTATTGTGCTGTTGTGGATCAGTGGGTCGTTGACACAAGTGCCACTGACCACATTAACTTGAATCTTAAACTTTTCATTACTTATCGCCATATAAAACCAATACTTTTCATCTTACCTAATGGAACTAGAGTGCAAGCTTTAATTTCTAGTACTATCAGTATATCAGAATTTTCAATTCTTCATGATGTCCTTTACATACCTTTAACTTATTTTCTGTTTCTAAACTTATCAAAGTTCTCTTTTGTTGTTTCTCCTTTTATGCTTAACATTGTCATATACAGAACCGGAACACTTGGAGACTGATTGGTATACTGAAGTAAAAGAGGGACTATATGTGCTTAATCCTGCTCACCCCAATAAGCAACAACCACTTTCTCTTCCAAACTAATGACAGCAATAACAAATTCATCTTTTGACCTTTAGCACTTCAGATTAGGCCATCCTTCTCTTAAAGCAACTTCAGATTAGGCCACCTTCTCTTGCTAGAATAAAAGCTTTACAGAGCTTAGATTCTAATATTTCATACAAAGCAAATGAATGTTGTGATGTTTGTCACTTTGCAAAACAAAAGGCTTTGCCATTTCCTGTAAGCAACTCAGTTTCTACTGATGCTTTTGATCTTATACAAGTTGATATATGGGGGCCTTTTTCTACTCCTTTCATTTACAATCACAAATATTTATTAACTATAGTAGATGATTGCACTAAACATACATGGTTGTATCTTTTACAAACTAAATCTCAAGCTAGATCATCTCTTCAAATCTTTTTCCATTTAGTTGAGACGTAATTTAACACTACAATCAAAATTGTTAGGAGTGATAATGGCTATGAGTTTTATATGCCTGAATTTTATGCTTCAAAAGGCACCAATCACTAAACCTCATGTGTTGCTACTCCACAACAAAATGGCATTGTGAAGCACAAACACCAAATATTTTGAATGTGGCAAGGGCTTTGCTATTCCAGTCTAACCTGTCCAAAATATATTGGTCTTATACTGTTATACATGTTGTTTATTTGATCAATAGACTACAAACAGATCTAAATTGGACCCTAGAGCAAGAAAATGTATTTTCTTAGAATTCAAACCTGGTACCAAATGTTTTTTACTTCTTGACCTTCAAACCCTGGTACCAAATGTTTTTTACTTCTTGACCTTCAAACCCGCACCATTTTCATTTTAAGAAATGTTTCATTTTATAAGACCATTTTTCCATTGCATTCTTCAAATTTTCCTGCATCTGTTTCTTTGCCTACTAACTTTACTATACCAGATTTAGATCTTTCTTATCCTAATCCTAATGCTTCACCTCCACTAATCATTCCCATCAATCCTCCACCTACTCCCTCCACTTCTATTTTACCTGTTCTTAGGCAATCAAATAGAACCAGAAGACTTCCAACTTACCTACAGGATTATCATTGTAGTCTCTCCTCTGTTGCAGATTCCTCTCAGTCCTTCAAGCAATCAAAATGAATTTCTTATCCTTTATCTTCTACCATCTCTTATTCTAAACTGACCCCTCACTATTTGGCATATATTTTGAATATTACCATTGATAAAGAACGGACAACATATAAACAAGCAGTTAAGTTTGATTATTGGAGAGAAGCAATGAAAACTGAACTTTTGGCTCTTAAACAAAATAATACCTGGACTGTGACAGATTTGCCTCAAGGGAAACAACCAATTGATTGTAAGTGGATATTCAAGATCAAAAGAAAGGCTGATGGGTCAATTGAACGCTATAAGGCAAGATTAGTTGCCAAAGGTATACACAAACTGAGGGAATAGGTTGCAAAAATCACTACGTTAAGACTCCTTTTGGCCTTAGCCTCATCTAATTCTTAGTATTTACACCAATTAGATGTTAATAATGCATTCTTTCATGGTGATTTACATGAGGAGGTGTATATGGAATTGCCTCAAGGTCTTACTTCTAAACCTGTTGGAGTATGTGGGTAATCCCACATCGGATAAATACAACTAACTAAAAAGGGCATATAATGTGAAGGATGAACCAACCAAAATGGCTTATGCTATTTTGTATTAAAGGTAAGCTCAATTCATTATAAGCCCAATATTAAATATATAATTGAATTTGATTTGATTAATTTGCTCCTAGGGCCCAGATTCTCAACATGGTATCAGAGCCTGGGACCCTAGAGCCTGGGACCCGAACCTACATGAAGGAAGTTCCGTGTTTGGTTCGTACCTGATAGACCCATGTGTTGGGCCCAAATCGGTATGCTTGTCAAGTGGGGTAAGTCCCACTTGAGGGGGGAGTGTTGGAGTATGTGGGTAATCCCACATCGATAAATACAACTAACTAAAAAGGGATATAATAAAATGGATTAGGCCATTTTGTGTTAAAGGTAAAGTCCAACTCAGCCATTTTGTGTTAAAGGTAAGTCCAACTCATTATAAGCCCAATATTAAATATATAATTGAATTTGATTTGATTAATTTGCTCCTAGGGCCCAGATTCTCAACAAAACCCAACCAAGTATGTCTACTTAATAAGTCACTTTATGGCTGGTAGGCAATGGTTTTCAAATCTCTATACTGCATTGGAGTCTTTGGGTTATAAACATTCTCAATATGATTGCTCTTTATTTTTTAAGAAGACATCTACTTCTGTCACACTACTTTTAGTGTATGTAGATGATATCATCATGGTTAGAGCAGATTTAATTGAAATTAACAAAATCAAGCATTTTTTAGATACTACTTTCAAGATCAAAGATTTAGGAGAACTTAAATTTTTTCTTGGTCTTGAGGTGGCTTGATCCCCTAATAGTCTTATTCTTAATCAAAGAAAATACACCTTGGATATTCTCTCAAACACAGGTTTTTTGGATTTCAAGCCTGCAAAAACCCCCCCATGGATTCCAAACTTAAACTACTGCTGGCTCTCCTTCATCTAATATTCCTCAGTACAGAAGACTCATTGGCAGGTTACTTTACCTGACCTCCACCAGACCAGATATCTCCTTTGCAATACAGCAACTCAGCCAACTTTTAGATTCTCCTATTTCTATTCATTTTGTTGGCTGCACATAGGGTATTGCAATACCTTAAGGGATCTCTAGGGGTAGGATTATTTTTTTCTTCAAGCTATATTATACAATTAAAGGGCTTTAGTGATTCTGATTAGGCCGGTTGCATCGATACCAGAAAATCAATTACTGATTATCTGATTTTTATTGGTTCTTCTCTAATTTCATGGAAAGCAAAGAAGCAATCCACAGTTTCTAAGTCCTCTTCAAAGGCTGAGTATAGAGCTTTAGCTACAACTACATGTGAATTGCAATGGATGCTCTATTTGTTAGCTGATATGCATGTGTTACACCCTTCTCCTTCCTTGCTTTACTGTGATAATAGATCTGCCCTTCAAATAGCAACAAATCCTACATTCCATGAGTGCACTAAGCATATCAAAATTGACTGGCATATAATAAGAGAAAAGGTGCAATCTGGTTTACTAAAGTTGCTCCCTCTCAAATCTGCAGATCAACTTGCAGATGTGTGCACCAAACCTCTTCCTGCTCTTCCCTTTAATACTCTAATTTCCAAGCTGGGACTAGTTAATATCTACTCTTGCGCGGGGAGGGGGGGACATTAGATGATAAACCAAGTCAACAATCAAAAAGGAAAAAGGGCACCAAAGTCAGTTGGAGGAAATTAGTTTGCAAAAAGGAAAAAGGGCACCAAAGTCAGTTGGAGGAAATTAGTTTGTTGCAACCAATTGCACAGCTAAGCAAATTAGTTAGCAGTAGCTTATAATTTGTGTGATATATAGCTGTAAATAAAAATCAGTGTAATTATTCTTTTTGTGTGATATATAGCTAACCAAATTCAGTTTCTTCTTTTCTCTGAAACTTCACAAATAGAGCTTAGAGGCTTGAGATTAAAAGAGATGAAGCTTGTCATAATCTTATTTCTTTTTGTTTGTTTTTTTGTTATTGAGAAATGAATGGAAGAAGAAAGAAAATTATTTCATCTATTCAAATCTCTTTACTTGATGTGTGGATGTGTGGCTTCTATTTCTAGGTTTCCTTTTTTAATTGCATTGATTTTGTTTCCTTTTCTTCTTTTGATTTTCCTATTTTGCTTCCATTGATTTTTTTTTTTTTCTGGTTTCCATTTAATATTACTTCAATTGTAATAGTTAATAATAAAAGAAGAAAATTTGATCAGGTATTAATTAAAGACTAAGAAAATTAATAATTAAAAAGGAAAAGAACAAAAATAATTTTGAAAAGTGAAGGAAAGTTGATGGAGATGGATCAGATTGAAGAGAGAGAACTCCGCCATGGATCTAGATTTGAAGAGAATGAGAACTTCCTGCCACTAAGTTAAGAACCAACAGTCTAAAATTGAATTAATTAAAGACTAAGAAAATTAATAATTAAAAAGGAAAAGAACAAAAATAGTCTAAAATTGTTCATTATATGCCCTATAGCCAATTCAATTGGTTATATTTTAGATATAATATTTCATGTAATAAATATTTTATTATTAATAAAATGCATTTATTTATCATTTATATTTTATTGGTTGAATCTTGGTAAAGGATAAAGTCCATGAGACAATACTGCTTTGTGAAATATATTATAATGTGGTTATAATTAAGAGTTTTATAATTGCATTAAAGCAATGTCTTTAAATATTTCTGGTCAATGATCTTTCATTATTATACGATGATTAGAGTTGTTGAGACTGATACATATTATGTTCTTTCCTTAAGAAAGCAGCTGTTCTCATAAGTTGAGATATATGTGATAACTAGAACTAATATGTAGGTGCTTGTTATTTAAACAAGTCTACTGAATTGACCTACATGAAAATTCCGTATGGAAAGTTACCTGTGTCTATGCAATAATCAAATAATGATTGTGTAACTCTTTTGACTTGAAATTACTAAGCTATCTTGTATGGAGATAACTATGTTTTGATTCTTCATTCATATTAGTCATTCATGAATAATAAGCAATGATTTTTTAAGCTATCTTATATGGAGATAATTATGTTTTGATTCTTTGTTCATATTATTCATTCATGAATAATAAAGCAATGATTTTTTTGACATAGTAGGAACCATATGGAGATACTTGTGTAATTAAGAGAGGATTCATCACCCTAGGTAAATTAGAAAAAATATTCTAATTGTTCTCTACTAGTATTAATTAAAAAATCGTTGCGCAAGATAGAATGAAATTAGCAAATTAAATTTGGAATTTCATTCAAATGATCAATGGCTAAGGTTAAGAGAACTAACATGATTTAGTAAAGCAGACATACTCCATGTCTAATTACTAAATTAGAATATTAATGATGAAAGTATATTAATTACACTGATAAATCATGCACTCAAAGGTTAAATCAAACTACTTTGACTTTTCAAATATTTGGGAGGTCTTGACAATGTACTTGACCTAAATATTAATTAAATAATTTAATTTATATTTATTGTCAACATATATATTAAATAATTTAATTTATATTTATTGTCAATATATTTGGAACATAGAATGTCACACATATAAGAATGGATATAAGAAAGTGAAAATGAGAAATCTAATCAAATATGACTTGATTACAAATTAGTTTTGGGATATTAACGGCAAAATTATAATTTATATTTAATTACAATTTGACCTAAATTATTAAGTATTGACTTAATTGATTTATGTGACTTAATTGATTATGTCTTAAAATTTATTAAGATAAACTTTTTCAAAGAATTAAATAAACGTAATATAATTTAATTATGATTTTATCTTCTCCTTATTAATAGTTAAATAAAAAATATAATTGATTAAAATTGAAAATCTTATTGCTAATATGTATTATAATTTAATTTATTTAAAATTATTTAAATAAATAAATAGACACATATATATCTAATTATAATTTATTTATTTTAAAATGTTTGAATAAATATCCTATACAATTAATTTATTTTATGCCAACTCTGAAGGTTTTTTTCATATATAAGATTTTAATGAGACTAGTCTTAAAATTGATGCTTTGTTGCTTATAGCTAACTATTAATTATAATTTATTTATTTAAAATGTTTGAATAAATATTATAATTAATTTATTTATGACCTAAGGTTTTCATATATAAGATTTAAGAGACAGTCTAAAATGATAGTTGTTGCTTATAGCTAACATAGAGCGTAAGATAGCTAACATCATCATACACTCTAACCTCTCAAACCTCTAAAACAATTTTAGAGTTTTTCGATTGTCCATTCGTGTGGATACTACTAGAGGCCGGACACTTGGACGGCTTGTGGTTTGCAACAACCTAACTGCGTAGATTGATGTTTCGAAGAATTTGCAAAAGAGGTATTCTTCTAAATAATTTTTAACGTTTTAATCGTTTAAACGGATCCTTATTAGTATAATTATTTTATTATAATTATATTATTTCGCTACGTATTATTGATATTGAAACTCAATAGTGATATCAGAGCAATCGTTTAAAAGTTGAAGGTGTAAAAAAAAAAAAAAAGAAAAAAAGAATGTTAATTATTGATATTAATTTCGAATTAATTCATGTGCTGAGATTTGATATTTGATAAAATTAAATCTGGTGTTCTTTAAAATTTTCACAGATTTGTTTTCAATTTATTTTGATTTAATTAAAAAAAAGAAATTGAAAAAGGAAAATTTTATGGAAGAACACTGATGTTTATGTCGTCGCCGTAGCCAGACCGCCTGCCACCGAGAGCCGCTGGCGGCAGGGCTGCGTCTGGCTCGCTTGGACCCGCGCCGCTTCCCTGCAAGTGCTCTGGTGCGGAACGGCAGCTTCTCTCTGTTTCGTTTTAATTTTTTAAAAAAACAAAATTTGAAACCCCGTTTTTCCGGTGAAGCAGCGCCTTCTCAGCCAAGGCAGAGAAGGACCACGGTGTTCCGACCACCGAGGCACTGTCTCTGGCCGACATAGCATCGTCGAAGTCCCCGGCCATGGCTGAAGCGTTGATGCTGCGGCGGCGACGGTTTTCATTTGAAACCACGATCTGATTTTTAGAAGATGACAGCACAATTGTGTTTTGGTCCCTTAAGGTTGCCAGATTTCACCTGGGTCCGAAATTGTTTGAATTTGCTTCAATTAAGTCCTGAAATTAGTTTTAATTGGATATTTTAATTAATTTGGAATTAATTAAATTATCAGGTTATTAAAATTAATTTTCAGTTTTAAAATATATATTTTAGAGTATTTTCTAATTTTTTTAAATAAAAATTAAAAGAGTTTAATTTGTAATAAAATCATTTTGTGAACTTATTCCTAATTGGATTAGGGAGTAAATTAAATTGTTTAGTAATTCTAATATGGTTAGAATTAGTAAAATTGATTTACGAAACAATTTTATAAATTCTAAAATTAGCTTTAATAAGATTTGATATATGAATAAAATTTTTTTATTCATAAATTGATATTGAAAAATATCAAAAATGAAATTTTAATAGTTAAAATTTTATTTTTAACACATGAGACCAATAATTAATATATATTTATATTAGATAATATTTAAATACATTTAATATGATTATTATGTATGATGGATCATTATGAACATTAGAAAGACCTATGTGATTGGTTTTATTATATTTAGAAAGATACGACTAAAGAATATAAAACAAAGATCATTCATGGACAAAATGATTCAATGACTTTTTTCTTTGCTATATCATCTGTTCTTTTCTTTTGAAAATTATTAAGCTCATAAAAACTTTTTTAATATTAAATAAAGAATTTTTAATTAAGTTTTTTCTCTATAAATAGATGCAAATAAATATATGAAATGGAAAATACTTATTATTATTTTATTCATTTTCGAGAATGTGATTGAATTTGGTGTATATTATTAAAGAAAATGACTACAAGTGGACCGCACTTTCGGTCCTTTTTTTTTTTTTTTAATGAAAATTTGATTGAATAAGAGAAGAAAATTGCACTCGGATTGGGAATTTGTGTATATTATTAAAGAAAATGACTACGAAAGTGGACCGCACTTTCGGTTCCTTTTTTTTTTTTTTTTTAATTGAAAATTTGATTGAAGTAATGAGAAGAAAATTGCAACTCAAATGTTGGAACCACCACTAGACACAATTGCAATATGGAAGGTCAGAGCGCTCTATTTATATTTGTAACTCTAATGTGTAATGTGGCAATGACCTTTACAACAAGGGAGTCTTGACCTTATTACTCTTGCTTAATATGAAAGATCAAGCTCTCTTTGAGGAAAAGCCGCGGGAAAAGGAAAGAAGATGAAAGCAGGTGAAAAGAAGGAACAATGTGGTGACATAATTGGTGGAAGAGAGCATAGCATTTTTAAGTTGAAGAAAGCTTTTTCTAAATTGGAATCTAGAAGATCCCATGTTTTCAACTCGTTCAACCAATAATTTCCTTTTCCTTCTATATTCCTTTTCTTTTGCGAATAACAGAACATATTACATTATAGTTCTCAATTTTCTAATGTACATATAATGAAATCTTATAGCACAAAAATTGCTCATATTAGGTTATCTAAATTAGCCCACATTAATTGCTCTATGAGTAAATGCACCACTTTCTCTCTTTATCATTTAAAAATTCATATAACATTATGCTTTTTCTTTTTTTTCATTGAGTAAACCTTCCCAGGAACAATTAAAGATATAAATCGTTAATGCACTCACCACTTCTCTAAACACTGTTATCATTAATATAAAAAAGTCAATTTTATTATTTGTCAAATGCTAAAATAAAGTCCAATTGGTATTAGCGGATAATATTCTATTTTGAAACATATAGCGGATATATTCTATTTTGAAGCCATATATGTATAATTCTACAGAATTTTACAAATCCATTTCATTGGAATTTTGTAACGATTACCTAAATGCCTTATTACAAAAAAATTGAAATAATATGTGTGGGGCTCAAAACATACTAGTATTTGTTTGCAAAATAATAAGAAAAAAAAAATGGTCTGAAATTTGAAGGTATCTCTTTGCCTATCCAATCATAATTAATGGCCCAGGTCCCTCTATGTAAGGCCTCTTTAATGGTACCAAATTTGAAGGTGTCCAGTTTATTTTTTAATTTATTTAAATTTCATAGAAAATGAAAACTTAAAGGAAAAAGTTAAATTTTTGGATGGAAGGAAGTGTACAATGGGACAATATTAATTTTATAAATTAATGGGACAATATTAATTTTATAAATTAAAGGGAAAATTATTATTTAGTCCCTCAGGTTTTACATAATTATTTAAGTAATCCCCGACATTTAATGTAATATATAACTAGTCCCCGACATTTTACTCTGTCTAATTAAAAAGTCCTTCCGTCCAAAAACTTGATGTTTTGCCATTAAAATCAGTTAAAAACAAAGAGACACATTTTATAATGACACATTATGCCCTTACTGAACTGTGCATGAAAATAAAGGAGGTTTGACCATATTTTATTCTTACAAAACGCAAAGAAAGGAACAAAAAGGGGAAAACACAAAAGCTCCTCTTCATTTCATTTGCAGGTAACTGGAGAAAGATAGCCTACATGTCTTCTTCAAGCGTAGCCAATGGAGCATGGGAAGGAAGGTATGTGAATATGTATTGCAAGTGTGGGAAAAAAGCAGGCATTAGGATCTCAAAGACACAAAAAAACAAAAATCGACTGTATTATTACTGTATTGAAAATGCATGCGGGTCGTTCTTTGGATGGTGTAAAGCTATAGATTCATCAGATCGATCTCAAGGAAGCGATTTGGAAGTAAGGCAAAGAAGTGTAGCTACTGACTTGTTTGAATTGAAGGAAGAGATGTTGTATCTGAAGAGGGAGATGATGAAAATGTACAGTGAGATTGAAATGTACAGTGAGATTGTGACCATTGGTGGAAAAAGGAAGTGCTTGGAGTCGGAGATTGGTAGCTTGAAGAAGTTGATTTTCATATGCTTTATGGCTATCATGATGCTTTTCACCTTACTTGTAATGTTGCTATTCAAGGGTAACAGAGGATTGTGAATAATAAATTTTTTTTTTATGTATTTAGGGTAGTTTTTTTTGTGTTTGTAGTTTAGAGGTTAGTTTTGATATAATTTGTAGCCTTGGATATGTTCACCTCGTGGTGAAGTTAGTTGTTGTATAATGTCTGAGTAACTCAGGCTAAGGGCACAAAAGTCCAATTGAAAGATTTGCAATATTTGAATGTAATATACTTTCTGCCAAAAAAGTGTACTTATTAACTCCAAAGCTCGTATTAGCGTCGTTAAAGTATAACAATTTGCCCAAAGCAAAAATAAGTATAGAATATTTTTCTTTAGTGTGTTAAATATACTAATCCACAAAAAAGACAAAAGAAAAATAACATGTTTATCATAAAATGTGCATTTACAACAAAAAAAAAAATATGTATTCAAACTTGGCTCCCATGCAGAAAGAGTGGTTACAAATAGTTCCATTGTCATTAGTCCAATGTTTCCAATTCACAAAAGAACAAAAAACAAACATATTTATATAATGAGTGGCATCACAAAAACCCTACTCAAATCAAAACTTGGTCCACACTTTGCGTGTTTGCCTGTCAAGAAAAAGACAGACATAAATAGAAAAAGACAGACATAATGACAATGGAAAAAAAAAGTTACACATTTGTTCCTGTGCTTGCTAGAAAATCAAAAGATTCCTTATTCTCCCTAACTGTGGAATCTATTCTCAGCAACGGCACCTGTTCCCAGCAGTGGCACCTATTCCCACAAAATGCACATAGCAGGATATCCATACTGCAACATGTGAAGCCCAAAATACCATCTGCAATACCTCAACAACCCAAAAGAACATCTGCATCGTATGAGTCCACAAAAAACCATCTTCAACATTTGAAAAAAAAAAACCAAGTCTACAACATATTAACACAGAACAAAAAAATGTCTATTCAAGACAAAGGAGCTCCTCTCCCTCTCAAACCAGAAGCACCTCTCTCTCTTATTGCAGCAACACCTCTCCCTCTGGAACCAATAACACCTCTTCCCATAGTAGCAGCAGAACAGCGGGCTCTCCCCTGCGTGGGAACCCAATACACCTCCTTCCGGGCATAGGATAGCAGCAGCACCTCTTGAGTCCATTAATCCAGCCAGCAGATGGCCAGCCATAAAGATTTTTTATTCCTTCCTCTTTGCACAAGTTGTATTGTTCACTCTAACCCTTAAAAGAACAAAAAAAATGGGTTGCGTAAAAATTAAAAACAAGCAAAACTAATATACCTCGGATAGAAACACTCCCTAACATAGTCTAAGCGTGAGTTGAAGGATTGGCAAAAGTGAAATCTGACCTTGAGATATGGTTGGTGGGGCTTGCTCGCATTATGTTACTTTTATTTAAATTGGCAACCTAAGTTGCTTGGCATCGCCATCAACACCTAACTGTGCAAGATTCTCTAGCCTGCTCTCGCTCCGGCGCATATAGAGCTTCTATCCTCCTTCGAAGATTTCTTCCTTTTTCTCTATAAATGGGTCGGAGGTGCTCCTTGCCCAGGCTTCCTTTAAACAAATTTGGCAGCAAATATCGTAAGGCTGACACTTCACGTTATTAAAGGTGGCGGATTTGCTGAATTTGAATTGGTATGAATTGAAACTGCCTTTGTAAAGGCCTTTATATACTTCTCTTACTGTGAAATTACTCATGACCAAAAAGTCTTTCGAAGATTGAGTCTCATGTATCCAGTGCAATGCAAGCATGCTTACATGGAAAGACCTGAAATGTCCCAATAATTGCCAGGTGCATGTTCCTTTTCCCAATGTTAATAGCAAAAGCCACAGGGCCCCTCTCTCACCTCAAACTCATTATTGGATTTACTGGTACGTATCTTGCATTAGTCTAGATTCTTTTATCAATCTGTTCAATAGCACTCATTGCAATTTTGGAGTTACTCTCCCTTCCCAAGCAGTAGGCCATTTGCAAACCTTTTTATGAAGACCTAACCATACATTTCTGCCTAATAGAGTCTATCAGCTCAACAATTGGTTTGTTCCCCAAGGTTTCCAAGCCAGCTGTTTGAAACTCTCTGTCATGTTATTTGTCACATACAACGCTTTTAAGCTGCTGGATGAAAGGGCATGTCTAGTCCAATGTGAAAGAGGGAATTATCCAGTAACCATTTTTGTAGCCCTCCCTCATTCTTAGCCCTCAACATTTCTTCATATGACATTCTTCATATGCTGCTTAAATGCATAACTATGGCTAGACTTAGCTGCCATCCAAAATTCCTTCCTCAACATCACCCTGGAAATTGCTTCTTGAAGTTCATTAATAAATGTTGACATCAATATCTATGGATTGAACCTTCAAACTGTGTCGTCACAGCCTCAAGCAATCCCTATGTTCAAAAAGAATTCAACATCATTAGCTAAATAGGTGAAAGTGAATTATGAAATACTTTGGAGGAAGTTACCTTTTGTCTGTGTGAAATGAATGTCCATGGCTTTGAATTACATCCAGGTCCAATGCAATGTCTAAGATAGTCAAGGAAGAAGGTCCATGTTGCAGTGCTTTCATTTTGAACAATTCCAAAAGCTAGTGGGAACACCCCCTTTATTCCCATCTAGTGTAATAGCATTCAGTAAACATCCTCCAAAAGGGCCCTTGAGGAAGCATCCATCCAATCCAATGAGAGGCCTACATACCTCCAAAAATCCCACTTTCATTACTTCAAAACATATGAAAATGGAACTAAAGACAAGTGGCTCATTCAAATTGTTCCTTGGCATTGATTCAAATTTTATGCATGTGACATCCTACTGAATTGAGTAGTTTCATAGAGTCGAGTCGAGTCGGGCCGAACTAGAACCCGGTTCGAGCCATTTAAATCCAGAGTGGGGTAGAATGGGATGTGCACTAAAATAAGGAAAAGAAGTGGACTTACTTGAATGAAACAAAAAGATTAAAGTATAACGAGTAGGACTTACTTGCACTAAAATATAAAGTTTAGGTATTAAAATGTAACCTATGGAAAACGTAGGTACTATTTGGTAATTTTAACATACAGTCAAAGAGATATTTGGAGAGTACACGAGACTTTCATTTCATTTTCCCTTTCTTCATCTTCATCTTCAGCGTCTTCTTCATCTTCATCTTCCTCTTCATCTCCTTCATCTTTCTCTTCAGCTCCTTCCTTTCTCCATCAATTTTCATGTGATTCAAACACTAAATTCAACCTAGAACTCTATCCAAGTAAGTAGCCTTTCTTGAATTTCATAATTTAGTGATATTTTACAAAAGTGACTAAGTCTGGAGCCACACTAGCATAGAACCTAAATGTGCAGCCCTTCCCCTTATGTTTTGCTGTCACTCTTCTACTATCATTCTTAATCATCCTTATTATGAACCCTCCCCTAATAGCATAATCCCTTAAAGCTTCCCTAGAACTATCAACACTTAAAGAATGCATGTCCAACTCTGAATTCAATATCACCTTCAACTGGTGTTTCAAATATATTGTCATATATTTTCTTCCAAGGATCGCGTGTTTTCTTTTTAACTCTTCTCCTTCTTGGTGCATCAACCTAATATATTGTCATATATTTTCTTCCAAGGATCACGTGTTTTCTTTTTAGCTCTTCTCCTTCTTGGTGCATCAACCTCCATGTCACTACTTGCAGTTGATTGTTCCTTGTCAGCATCAACATCACTGAGACCAGCATCAACATCATTATTGAAGTCAACTTCCTCTTTTGGATCTGTTTCCATTCCTTCAGGTGTTTCAGATTCACTACTCTCATCTTCAGTATCAGAAAAGACATAGTCATCATCTGTGGATTGGCTATCAACAACAGTTTCTATTTCTCCCCCCTCCCCCTCCAATGGTTGTTGTTGTTGTTGTACCCTATCTCTAAAGCTGTAAGAGGCTCCAACTGCAATTGCTCTTTTCCCCTTCCTATTGTCCCTATTCACATTTGCCTCATGAATATTCATACATTTGCCTCGCTCCCGGAATGAACATTTGCCCTGCCTCTACGATCGCCCTCTCCACCCTGCCCTTTGCCCCTGCCTAACTCGTTTACAATAGAGCTCTGAATACCCAGTGTCGTCAGCCAGCACAATATCCCACATCTGTGATCCTATCAACATTTCTGCCCCTTCCCCTTACCACTTACCTGTACCCTCTTGTATTTTCCAATCCCACCACCTACATTTTTCTTGCTCAATTAATGATCACATCTCCAACATCCCCACTTATCTCAGTTTGTGACCCAATATACTTTCTGCCTCCCCAACACCATTTGCCTGGGAACTCCCTATTAGGCTGCAAATTTTCACTGATGTAAACCCATTATTATCTGCCACACTGATTGTGGAACACATTTGGCATAACAACACTTCGGCTTCACCTTGACTTCCTAACCAAATTCAGTTCAATATAATCAGTGTCCTTGACTTTCAAACAATTAAAGTCATGTCTGCATCGTTCTCTATTCTATAATGGTTGGTCCCAAGAAACACCTGTCCTGAGATAGAATACAAACATTCCCAATCTTTTTTTATTCTTGTGAACTTGCATACTTTTTTAATAGAGCCAGCACATCAATTGTAACTCATTTCTGTCAGTTGTGCATCATACATGTAAGAGAACAATGTAACTCATTCTGTCAAGTTGTGCATCATACAAATACACTGTATCCCCTTCATATATCACCCCAATAGTGTAAATTTCAGGCAAAGCCATCAAATTCAAGCTTTCCTACATTGTAATTTAACAAATGTGTTACAAAAAAAAGCATTACCGTCTGCAACAACCCTAAATACATTATCATTATACACAAAAGAACTCATAACGATTCTTAAGCATTTCAATATACCAAAAATCATCATCATAAACATCCTCAATAATATTGATTTTCAATTTTTTTAAGCAAAAACTGAAGTGGGTCTCAGTTACTGGTATTTACCTCAAAACGAAGCTTCAAGATTGTGATTCCACGCAAACGAAGCACTACATGCTACGACCCACTCATTTCGTTTCGTCAACAAACATATTTTCTTCAAAAAAATTCTTCAAACACTTTTGCATGGAGATGAAACGTTTTTTGCGTGATGAGAGCATCGTTGAGAGGAATAGGCAGTCTTGACTTTTCGTTCCCTCGCTTGGAAGGTCCATACTGGTCCATGTCAGCAAGGAGGGGTGTTTTAGTTTTTAGTCTTCAATTAAACCGGCAAAAAACCAAGTTTTTGGACGGAAGGGACCTTTTATTAGACGGAGTAAAATGTCGGGGACTAGATATATTACATTTAAAACGTCGGGTTATTAGATAATTATGTAAAAAACCTGAGGGACTAAATAATATTTCCCTAAATTAAATTTCCAATTTATAAAGATTGTTCATTAAATTTTAAGTGTTGATTATTCTCGAGAAGGTGAAATGGGATATCCGATTAAGGATCCCTTTTCCCTTAATTAAAGATATCAAAAATCGGAGCCTAGATATAGAATTCCCTTTAAGCACTGAATGGAAAGAAGATATTGAATTATGGATGCCCATTACTAAATTGATTAAAAAAACCAAAAAGACTCAATTTTGGATTGATCTCTGAAGTTAACTCTATTTAAATATTAATTTCATTCTTCTAAAATAATATTATTTTCACAAATTAAGTGAGAGACTAAAAACATTAAATCATACTAAATGAGAAACTAGGTAAATTCATGAAAAAGGCAACATGAACTCGGTGTATGACCCATTTATATACCAAATTCAATTACAAAGGTCTTTTGGCTCAAATAAATATTTCTGATATACATTAAGAAAAAAAATAGTAATATTTTAAGAAATCATTTTTGTATTAGCTTGTATATTGGACCGCTCATATGCAGTGTAGACAAATATTTTTTCTAGTTATCACTATAATTAAATCTGAAGGAATTTATTTGGTAAACACATTGATTATTCCTTAAAATTTTTAAATTTAAAGTAGTGTATTAAAAAAAAATAGAGAGAAAATTTAATAATTTTGAACAAAAATTTATAGGGACCAATATTTATAATTTCCCCATTATCTTAAAGCCCCACGATTAGGGGTAGTACTTTCATTTGAGCAAAACTAGATAACTTATCATTAAATTTATTTTTTATAGAAAAAAGAATATACCAAAACGTTTTGCATGTACTATACGAGGAATATAGCCTCTGTATGTCGTGAAGGACCAGACCCTGGGCTACCAATTTCGGTAAGGCAAACTCTTTTGAACATTTTAGACTTTATTTAAATTCAAGGAGCTCCCAATGAGGCTTCCCGCTATTTTCCAAATATCATTAGGATGTATTTTAGGCTTTTTCTTTCGCCATGTACCAAGCATGCCCCTATAGCGTTCTAACAGTGCCTTTACTCCAGATTTTTTAAAAATGCATCATCTCCTTCAGTTCACACAAAAATTGTTTCTAAGGGCATAAAGCACATAAAAAACAACATAAAATTGGAACACATTTATCAAAGCTAGTCATTAAATTCTTATAAGCCAAAGCAAAGGTAAGAAAATCAAAACCACAGTCATGGGATGATATGTCTATTTAAAAAAAATTCAGATTATCATACGTTAGTTTTATTATTGAGTTTAAAGTCATATAATATTTGATGAAAATATTAGTCTAAGGGGAGGAAGAATATAGTACAACACTTTCCATTCATAACCGCTCTGTAGGCACAACTTTGTCAGTATTTTCTTCGTTGTCTTTTAGGCACAAACTTCCATTCATTAACCCCGCTGAATCCAATTTCTTTATGAAAGATTGAGCTGATCATGGTACAAAGTTAATAGCTCCAAACTGAAACAAGTAAGAGCAATCAATAGTTTTATGTTCCTAACAAACCTTCAATTTGCATAACGAAAATAGATATATATAATGAGGTTCTTTTAAAAGAATATTTTACTTGTTTCCTAACAAGTCGAAGAATTTTTCAATTACATTAGTTGTAGGTGTAGGCAGGTTGAGGATCCAATACCTCCTAATGGTTGTACTGTGCTGGTTCTAGGACCGAATGGGCCTGAGTTAGTTGCTATTGTTTAACTTGTGGTAGGTGGATGTGGCCAATTGCTGCTGCAGTGGCTTATTGGACTGTGGGCGGTTGTTATGGTGTGGCTGTTGACTGTTGGCTTTTGTTGTGGCTGTGGTAACCACACTTGTTTCTGAACAATATGCATTACACCTTCCTCAGTTGTATGCTCAGCCGTTGCCATTCTTTCATATGCTCTTGCAGTGGCTTTTAGATGCATACAATTCATTAGGCCTATGAGTGATGGGGAACTAATACCATCTGTTTTAAGGGAACAAGAGATTTGATTAGGCAGAAGGATTGTGTCGTGGCTTATCGTGGGTTGATTAGAGAACTTACAAATAAGTCAATCTCACTGTCTTCAACCAAATAAATCAACACCCGTTGGTCACAACATGAATCTTTGAACAGGGCTGTTTAGACCTTGAACTAGCTTCTTTGTTTGGTAGAATTTTGTGTCTCATAACATTATCCCTTTGGCATCAAACTCTTTATAATTGACATCATGTCATTCAAAAACATTCTTTGGGGTGATGATTCTGACGTATGTGCAACAAAGGCGCAACAGCTGACAGCTTAGAATGACTTTCACAACCATGCCATACTGCTTCATTTTGTCAGAACATCAGAACCCATACTATTAAAATTTGTTGGGCATTTAGTAGCTTTTTGTGCAGCTTCATAAAGATCCAATTCATTGGGACCTTTAAAATAGGTGGGACCAGCCGATTGACTCATTGTACCTATCTATTGATCGTATTTCAGTAGAAGGGCTCGTCAAACTTGTCACCAGCGTTTAACCTCGATGAATCATTCCATTACTTGATCCCTCAGCCATTCTGGACTGGTCCCCCACATCTTGCCATATCTAACTTTCCAGCGTTCCCCATTGCATAGCTTCCAATACATAATAGTGCCTGTCCAGTTACCGAATACATGTTTTAAATATTGTGTTTTTCTCACACTATATATTCGTTTCTCGATAGTTCGCGTTTTCTGACACTCTCCTCCTAATTAACACGTGACACCTTATTATTTAGTGCACCAATTCCCTACCTTCCACCAAGATTTCCAAGCAAAAATTCAGAGAAAAATTTCTGGTAGAGGATACCTTATTTTGGCTCATAGCCATCTGTTTAACCTTCTGATTACATTCCATTCAGCGTGATTTTTGAATATACGATTTTTCCTGATATACTTATTTTTAAAGAGCAGAAAAGATTTCAACTTGCCATAAATTAAAATACCTAGTAACTCTATAGCTTAATAAAATTTATTTTCTTGAATAATGAATCTAGAAATTAAAAACATAAAATATAGATTAAATGATTAAGTAAAAATACATTTAATTAGAATGCAGAAACATTAATTCTATACTAGGACTATAAATCTATGGGGCACAGTTCTAACTTATTTTAGTGAAAACCATGACATTGGAGGGATAAACTCTCTTTTAGAAATTTTTAGATTATAATTATAATATTTAATAGGGTTATAAGGACAATTAAGAAATGTCATTTCCTAGAGATAACTTGAAATCCATTATAAATATACAGATATCAGTTTGTAAATATGAAAATTAATGTTTGTATCCATAGGTTATATTTTTTCCTAATGCACAATTAACGCTCCAAAGTATGTGTCTCAGTGGAGCCCTTTTTCTTAAAATTGATGTTTTGGGACACAGCCCCAATGATCATCGCATCTACAAATGTCAATTCAAAACCTTTGAGCAACACCAAGATTATTAATAGTTCTACGATTCTTTTTAATTTAGAGGAGATTTTAATGTATTTAGTCAAAATACCTTAAAGTTTTAATCAAATAATTTAGCAAAAAAAAACCAAAAACAAATTTATTTTGGTATGACATTGTTCATACTACCGAAATATAACAAATACTCTAATAATAAAAATTCGATATTGATGGTAGTCATCTTTATACTTATAGTCATATCTCTTAAATCAAGCAATGCCTAAGTGCTAGTTTGCCTTTTTTGGCTTATGATTAGATATTGTTTACTACAAGGAGAAGAGAAGCTAAATTTCAACTATTACCTTTCTGCTGAAGTAGTATGGTGATTGGTGGGGTTTAAGCTTAACAATGTTGTTTGTACTCTAGAGAAAGCAAAGCCTGAAGGGCACAAAAAGTCATCAATGAGCATATCAATAATTAGCCCCCCTACAAAAATTAAAGTATCTAATGTAGAATATAGTGGGTTTAACCTGTACACTAACAACAAACAGCAGAAGATATCTCAAAAGGTTATTTACAGTTAATTAATTGTTAGAAAGGGTTGTTCTAACTGTTTCAAGCCAAAGGCACCCATTATTGGAGAAACTGTGACTGGGACTCAAATTCAAGCCCCTCGTAAACGTGCGATACAAAGCATACAGATTCATTAAGAGGAAGTACAAATTCATTTCTAAAAGAGAGGAAAAACTTTTAGATAAACAGTAGTGACACAAAGCATACAAATTTCATTTTTCTATTGAAACTAATGTTTCATATAGAGAATAAAGGAAGTCTGAGTTAGATGCTTTAGAGCTGGACATGTGACATTTTGTACAGATTTAAAGATTTAATTTAAAAATGTTTATCCATAGCCAAATATAATGCGACATGTGACACATAATGTGGATACTCAATTAATTGGAATTGGGACCTTTAAAGATGTGGACTTAAATGGTAGGACTTTATGGGTTAATTGATTTAGATCTATGGTTCTATCTATTCACAAGTAGAACTCAAATTAAGTAATCTAATAAATAACTCTAAGGCATATGTTGGTATAAATGTCAATGCAATATAATCTAAATAAATGGCGAATGAAAAATTATAAAGGAATTTAGCTCTCAAAACATAATGTGATTAAGTTCTATTTAACTATATGTTGGATAATGTAATGAATAACATATATTAAGGGAATTAATTACCATTCTATGTTTATGTGTATTAAGCAGTAAAAAATAACATACCTCAACAAATACCCCACACCTTCGATTCTCACCATATACACTGCTCCACCAACCACCTATCAACCCACTTACCATCATCATTCATTTCTTATATGTAAATGAAGAAAAACATATATATAATCTAATAATATATATTAATGTAATATTTATATTAACTATTCATATATCTTCATATACTCAAATATTTCATATTTCCATATATAGAATGAAATGCATTCTATATCTCATATTATATATGAAACCATATATAGAATTGAAGACCTCATTAATTCTAGTTGTGAACAAATAGTGCCTTTATTTAT